>OFHS01005158.1:0-12328 GCA_900245855.1 Calvadosia cruxmelitensis
AAACATACAAACAAACAAACAAACAAACATACAAACCGACAGACGTTTCCGTATTATAGGGTCGTCGATACTTCAATAAAATAATTGCAGAAGATAGATTATTGGAGCAAGCAAACTATATCGCAAAATTCTAAAGCTCTAATTGGATAGTTAAAATCCCAAATCTGCTAGCTAAATTACAGTACTTCAAAGTTCTTTCTTGAAGTTCTTATTGAGTACTTTCAACAAATCTCATTCAATCACGCCAGTCAATCCGCCATGCACAGTTCCAATGCGACAAAGCTAGTTCAACTCTGCCACAGAACAAGACAGTAGAAAATTGCTTTGTTCAAAACGCAATCAGCCATTGTTGGCTGTAAAAATGGTTGATTTCATCTCAAAACAGCGTGCCTGAAAACCAGGGCTGTAAAAGCTATCTTTTAAATGTAACTAGTTACAGTTGGAGTTACTTTCTTTCGAAAATGAAAAGTTACTCTTCAAAGCTACTATTCTCTAAAAGTAACTTTCAAAAGTTACTAGTTACCAGTCAGGAGAAGTTACTAGTTACAGTTACTTTCAAAGTTACTTTCATCGATGTTAATATAATAAAGTAAGGTATAAGTTACAGGTGTATTTTAAAAGAATTGCAATTTACCGTCTGCTATGGATCTTTTATGCATGCATGAATTCTTAGAAGCTTATTGTGTCTCTTAAAGGTACCCACAACCAACTAAAGTATAGAAATGAGAAGTAACTAATTCTAAACAAATGTAATTTTGGTCTTGGGTACTGTCGGAATCAATTGCCACTCGGCTTACTCAGTCGTACGATGCATTGCTCCGACATGCCCTTGGGTACCACTGGCCCAACGTCATCACTACGGTTGATTTGAGAAGGATAACGCCCTCTTTGGAAGCCGTTGTGTGTGATCGCCGCATGCGCTTTGTTGGCCATGTCCTACGAGCAGAAGACCGAACCCAACAAGTCCTGCACGAGGTTCTGCTGTGGCAACCATCTTGTCTCCGTCGGCGCGGTTTCGGACAATGTTTTATGTATTTTGATTTGTTGTGTCGTGATTTTGGCTGTAATGATTTTGCTATTGTAAATTCTCGCTCTGTGTGGCAGAGAATCTGCAGCAATGTAATTAAACGTAGAAGGAACGGGCTGTTCCCGTGAACAGTACTGTCTCTAGCAACAACAACAACAACTTTGAAAAGTTACTAGTTACGTTGAAAAATTGTATTTAGCTACAACTAAAAGTTGCTTTCGATGAAAATTAATTAGTTACTTCAAACAGTTACCCAAAAAGTAAGTTTCCAAGTAACTAGTTACTAAAGTAACTAGTAACTTGACAGCCCTGCTGAAAAAATTGTATCCCAACATGCCCTGGGATTGCTCTTCATCCGCAGGACTATTCTTGTCAGATTCAGTTAAACTAAGGTGAAGAAGAATTATTTGCAAGAAAAACTATGATTTCAAAACAGTTGTGTCTTCAAGGAGACCTATGATTGGTTGATATAATTATCTATACTAAGTAAGGACCCAAATAATCTGAATCTAATTGAAATTTACTAAATCTTTGTGTTTAGAAATCTTTGCTGCAGGTCATACTTTATAATATTTTGTTTGTATTTTGTTCTGTAGCACAAGAGCCGCTTGCCGTTAAAGCGATCAACGATGCAGTTGCAGAGTACCAGCAAGTGACGTGCCTTAAATTCGTAGCAAGAACAACAGAGATATCTTACATCCACTTTACCAATTTTAGCGGGTAGGTCTGACAGAGTATCGTAAGAATATCCGACCAGGATTAACCGGCTGCGTCACCGAGCGGTAGAAGCGTTGGTTTATTCTCCAGGGCTACCCTGTTCAAATCCCCATAGGATCTGCGACTTGGATCACGTTTCTGTCATTGTGTTGAAGCGCTTAATATATCGCCCCGGTTCGCGCTATTATCATTTGTACAGAGATGTCTCGAAGCGTTTAGATAGATAGATCGATATTTATTTCGGACTTATTTCAATAAGAAGATACAATAGTAATACATTAACAAGTTTGCAAGAGCAAGGCAAGCTAATTGACATGAACAAGGTCTTCCCATAAGCACATGTGCTTGTTTGTTTGGGGGATCTTTAGTTAATCATTTTAAACAAGAGAGCCTATCTTCTTGACGAGGTAGATGACTCGCTCGTAAAAACTACCTCCAGGGATCATCTGAGAAGTGTTTCTGTTTCCATTTGCTACAGTCAACACCTGAAGCAACCAGGCTCAGTTCCAATTTCAAATTCCAGGCTGGACCCATTCAGAGTTAATCTATGTCAAGTACGGTATTACAAGAAATTGCTTTTCAAAATGAGAAAAATATATCTGATTTACAGCGCAACTTCGGTAATATCACAAAGGTTTTCTAGTCAAAAATCGTGATAATAAGTGAGTCGTGACATTATGAGGTACAAATAGATGATCCTGGTACAGTTTGGTTATCAAACTGAAGTGATATTAAGCGGGCTGTGATTTCAACCGAGTTACTGATGGGGTTGCATTGTAATTTGCTTGCAGCTGTTCTTCCGGTGCTGTAGGATTCCTTCCAGGTAAAACAGAGATATCCCTCGCAGATGGATGTTGGTCAAAAGGGATTGCCATCCATGAAATTGGCCATGTTCTCGGCTTCTATCACGAGCAAAGTAGACCAGATCGGGATTTGTACGTGAAAATAAACCTTCAACATGTGATTCCAGGTACGCTATCACATATTGCTTTATGAAAAATCAGGTGACAAAAAAGCAGCGGTGTGTTATGAAACAGGGAATTGGCATCACGATCCAAAATAGTGTTCTGGTGACTGATAACCTTCGTAGACCAACTGGAGGACATTTTTCATTATATTTTATTTCGAAAACAAATAGCATTGTAACGACATTTGTAATAATTTGGGTATACAATAAGTAATATCGCAGTCACATTATGTGTACCAAATTTAAATATTAAAAATTGCAATATTATCATAGCTTATGTGTAGCTGATATATTATAGCTGATGTGTTTTGGACATGTTGATTGAATATGTCAGTATAACCTGGATGTGACGAACTTTTGCTAAAGTCTCTTCATCACGGAATGCAGTCTGTAGAAAAATCCTTCCATCAAGAAATATTTCAGCTCTGTGAAAAACGCATATGGCTTGACAGATTACCTGAATAAAATAAGGATGTAGTCTGTCGAATGTCTATTTTACAGGCGCTGTCTGAGGTCATTTATCTTTTCTTCATCTCATTAAATGCTTTCTGGTCATTCTGGATCAGTATGCCTCCATAAGTTACTTATTCTGAAAACCAGTCAGTAGATTCAAAAGACTATAAAACGAGCTGCAGGAATACCATCATTAGCGTATTGTCTTTTGACGATGCTAATAATTATGTGCCATAAGGAATGAATGACCAATGATCAAGTATTGTATGTAGCTCGGTTAATTTTAATAAAAATGTTTTCATTAATTTAATAATTACCTCATTAATTATTCCTTCGTTAATTTTTATTTTATTCGTTCGTTCGATCGATCGATTGATTGATTGATTGATTCATCCCTTCATCCTTTAATTAGTTAATGAATTTATTAATGAACCAATGAGTTCATTCATGCTAGCTTGTTATACCGTTAGTATCACCGATGCCTTGAATATTTATCTGCATTGCTCAACTTCTCCATGCATCGCTTGTTCATAGCTTACGGATGCAAATTTGTAAATCAACATTCCAATGCGCACAAACACCACTAATTTATCTATCTCAATATAGCTTTACCGAGTAGAAGATCAGAATTTTCTGCATAATCAATAGCAAAACAATCCAGTTGGAATTTAAAGAGTTCTTTTCATGTAGGTAAAAAGTCGAACTTTGATAAGCTACCCTTTTCTATGATCGATTCGCTCAATTCTCCATACGACTACGACAGTGTGATGCACTATGGGGAACACGCCTTCTCAAAGAATGGTTGGCCAACCATTGAAACAGTCAATCGACGCGATGTGATACGAATTGGTCAACGGCTTGGTCTAAGCAAAGAAGACATCAGACAAGTTAATGCCATGTACAATTGCAAGCAGCCAACCGGTGAGGCTGCAAATCACTTGATGCTATTGATAAATCAGGTTTTTTGATTTGATTTTTAATTTCATTTATTTGACAAAGATGCATAAAATATGCCAAGATTTTGCTGGCCATTTTAAATGCATAAAGGACTTACATACAGCCTGAAATATTTTACAAAACTTTAATATACATTTTCCTTGTAGATATCTTTTCCAAAATATATCTGTTGATACTGTTTGATTAAATTGTTTGATCGGAAATCTGTAAGACATATTATGCTCCTATGCTTCTACTAGATCTGACAGTAATGTGCTTTCAGTTAGATGTTCAACGCAACGTTGCAGCACAACCTGTGTTTAAATACTTATTTTTCTTCAAAAGGTTTGATGGGCGATATATTTTAAAGTTGTGAATAGACAAGTCAGGTTTGTATTTTAATAATAAATTTAGTAGCAATGATTATAAACATTTATAATTATTATACTTTTATATTCACAATAAAAATAAGCGATAAAAAACACAGTGTGTTGCAACGTTTCGACATATTTTCGACATGTCATCTTCAGGCAAGAGAAGGAGAACGGTTTGTAAACTGTCTCTGTAAACCGTACTCCTTCTCTTGCCTGAAGATGACATGTCGAAAAAATGTCGAAACGTTGCAACACACTGTGTTTTTATCGATTATTTTTATTGTGAATATAAAATGCAAAAAGCTACTTATCAGATATACTTTGATAGTTCTCAATAGTATAGAAAGTAATTAAGATGCTTGGGAATTTTTATCAGAATTACTTTTGTAAGGTATAATTATGTTTATCTGAAAACAAATAATTATACATTCTTTTGCAAGAACCATGAGTGTTAAATACGGGAGAAAGCAAAATTGATGTGGGAGTTACATTAGTTATGCAACAAATTGTAATGTTTTTTAAGGATTTTGTCTGAACATGTTTTCAGGTACACCTCAACCTTCGTTTGCACCATCTACAAGGCCAGTTGTCAACACACCACGACCTTACACGAAGCCAACTTACATCAGTATGTTTCATTGGAGAACAATTTTACATCAGTATGATTTACATTGGAGAACAATTTTCCAGAGTTATACGCTTAATGAGCAAGCGGCTTATGCAAACATAGAATATTAAACATGTTATTTTTATACATGCTGGATTATAATATACGTTTCTCACATCTCTAGGAAGATGGATGTTGCAACAGATAGTGCCAACAAATGGCCATGGTTTTTAAGAGTGCTCTGTTATGAAGCACCTCAGGTTTTAAAGGCTGTAACAGTAACGAACTGATAATGAGAGACTTAACGACAATACATGTATAAGTTTATTGTATCAGTAAGTACAGTTTCAGATAGAGTGAAGGAGAATTTGTTTGGACAAGACAGAACGTTTTGATGACGATATTATTGATGTATCCAACAGTGGCTTCCTGCCAACCCCGCCGGAGGCGAAAATTTTTGGGGGTTGGGGGCGTGGCAGGTGACAGTGGGGACGTCGAAAAATGTTAAGATATTCATATTTTGATATTTAGTAATTATTCTATTCGCGGTATTAATATAAATCATCGTGTATTGTCGCATTAATAATTTCTAGACATTAATTTGGCTATTTAAGTTCTATTTTTCAGTTTGGTTTGTATTGTTTGGCTAGAAAAATAGATGATTATTGACTCGCTGTAGCAGTTAAACAGCAGTAACTACAATATAATATTGTAGTTATATTAATATTATTTTCACAGCTGTACTTGTACCAAATTGAGCCTCAGCGGCTTCTCAACAAACTTCTCGATTCTTACTAAGTTGCTGCAATTTACAATCGAGCTCCTTCTCAATAAGCACGTCTTCGTGGCTTCGTGCATCGAGATCCTAAACAATGCAGCCAGCCTATTTTACCCCCACAGTACAGCGAAGACGAGTTCACTCTTTTCTGGCAAGAGAACGTCTTCTACGGAGTCCCTGTTACGGTTTCACTGTTTGCAGTCCCATTTCCTTCTTCCCCGTGTTCTTCCCAAAGCGACTGCCGCATTATTCGTGGAAACCATGTGACGTAGGCAACGCTTCTTTGTTGACTTTGTCCACGCACGCAATACTTCTTGTCTGTGCTCGATCCTGCCAAAATTTCAGGGCAGGAAAGAACTTGATTTTATAAGAACAGCGGCCGCACCATGCATGGCAGATTAGCCAATCAACGATGATCACGTGATCAAATCTGCTGCTCATCTCAAGTGAGCAGGAGTAATTCCAAGGACAAAGGATTCTTCCCTGCTGCTGTTGTCAGGTTTGTCAGGGACAATGAGTCAATGAATGGAAACCAATTTTGTTAGTACAAAGGGAGCCTGCCTGCAATGGCCTGCATTGTTACCCCCGGTGATGTGAAGTGGTCGCATGACAAGCAACAGAGGACTTTTAGCGAAAGCGGCTGCAGAATTATAGGTTGTTCGACAAATTAAATGAAACAACAAACCAGCTATTGGGTTGTGGGGGGGATAGGCTAAAAGTCCTCGCAAACGTCTTATTTCGAGGACAGACCTTGAGAATTTATTTCCTGCCCGGCAGGAAAGCAGGATAGCTAGCTTCGCCACTGGTATTCAAACAGAAATGCCATCGGTTTTAGAAATTACTATTAAGCTGAGATTATAATCAAGAATGTGCTGCTGGAGGGTTATTGAGGATTATAGAATTTGGATATGATCAATCATCAAATTTCAATGAAAAACAGAAACCACATGTGTTAATAAAACGTTAACGATTTTTCTGAGTTGTAAATAATGAAGTTGATTCTTTGCAGTAGATTTAAAGATAACGTATGGAATAGTTAGCATGCTCTGTCAGTCACGTTCAAGAACATTTAGGTCAGTTCGTTAATTATTTGGCTAGAATTTTCAACCAAGCAAAGTTCACGAGAGAGCTATGTCAAAACAAATGAGCGAACACCGAAACATTGTCGAAAATATACTTACTTGCCTTGATATATCTATATTCTGAAATGTAATTCAGTTTTTCGTTGAAACTTAAATCTTTTTCAGGCATATTTTGTGAAGGCGACATTGCTCAGATATCTTGCAATCATGGAGAACGATTTGAACTTGCCGATGTTTTTTATGGCTATTCTAACAAAGTCGGGATGGATGCTTATCGCCAATACTGCAACAACAATACACCCTTTCAGAACACCTTTTGCAGCAGCGCAAATGCAAAACAAAACGTGTTCAGAAGATGCAATGGAAGCAGCTCACAATGTATATTTTCTGTCAATGATTTAACCCTTGGGAGACCGAGCTTAACTTCAGGATCAGGGTCTTGCGCTAGTATTAATAGTTATATCTTGATTGATTACCGATGTAAGTAGGAATTACAATTATATGATGGAAAGCATTGTAATTACTTGCATTGATCGAGCATAAATTAAAATAAACATGAATATGTTAAGTCTTTTTTGCTTGATTATTGCCTGTGTTTACGTCTATTGTGGCCGTATAGCACAACCTCGTTTGCACACTTCTCCGCGTCACTATAAATGCCTCTTTCGCGTGAGGAATATTGCCAGTGACTCTCAATAGTTTGATGAAGACGCACGCATGCATTTGTCTCTTCTTCTCTGACAAATGGAGAAATCCAGGAATGCTATACCTGCTTTAGTATTCGTGTACTTAGGTCCTACACTCGTATCCTTTTAAATGCTAGGAAACGTTATTCCTTTCCAACTTTGATGCGAAATTATGGGTTCAATTTATTCCCCTTGCTCGTTAACGACGAAATGAAGGACATTGGAAATATTTTTGAACGAAATCTTAAGTTATCTGCTAACTCAATGATATCTGCTAAAACCCATGCACTTTAGAGCATATTAATCCGCAAATATTTCTCCTCAAGAGGTCCTGACCTGCTTTGCAAGCCTATGGACAGAATTATGCTAGACCAATATTTGGATCGTCATCCCTTGTTTGGAATCCTTGTCTACAGAAAGGCATCAGGCTTCTGGAAAGAGTACAGAGGAGTTTTGAATGATTCGTCTGTCATCTCAGTTGCAGACACAATGATAGCTACATTGCACGATTGATACTTCTCGACATGGAATCACTTGAAATGAAACGTGTCAAATGTAATATAAAGATGATGTACCAAATATGTCATGATCTAGTTGATTTTGAATTGGATTCAATTCGTAAGTCTGACGTAAGCAAATTTTCAATACGTACGAAATTGGGCACTTCTTCTGAAACAAAAGACAAAATCGATCTGCATAGTTGATTCGGTAAAAAATAATCTACAGTGTAAATTGAGTTATTTGATGGAAGCTTTCGATGCCCGAAGCCCTCGTGAAGGCAAAGTCGTTCCATAAGTTTAAATCAGGGTTAAAAACAAATGATCTGTCGTGTTGTTGCCATTAGACATTGTTTAGCTATTGTCAGGATATGCTGTAAATACTGTTCTGATAGATTAATTTCTATTACTCTTGTAAAACAGCATAACGATTTCATGATAATTGAGTACCATTTGTTATCATTTGAGAATTGATCGATAGCTGTTGGATTACAGTCTCATTCTCACATAGAGATATTGTTGTACATGCATGCCTTATTCAGTTAGTCAGTCTACTTGCGTGCGTCTAGCAACGTACAGTCAAACCTGTATTAGCGGTCAACACTATAAAGCAGCCACCTGTGTATAAAGACCACTCTTAATAACCCCAAGCTGATGCTTTCTAAAGAAATCAACCTGTATAGAAAGGCCACCTGCCTATACAGGTCATTTTTCTCAGGCTCCCTAGATGACCATTATGGACAGGTTTCATTGTAGTCGTCTTCTACGTTCGGAAATACATTATTCTCGCTCTTGTCACCTTGACATATTCCATATATTCGGACCCTACTTCAGTACGAGCTGCAATCAGTTAGAAATAGCATAACAGCCACATACAACAATGAATCATTTTCAAGGGAAAGCACCATCATCGAACTAATATTATTTTCTTGAACGGTCATTTTCTTCGAGCAAGATTGTCCACAAGAGAAACAAGATATAAGTTGATTCTGTTTGTACAATCGTCTATGTTTCGATTTGGTCACAGCTTTCGCAATGTGATTTGCTCAAGCTTGATTTCTCGTAATACACTAAGTCTGTTGTTTTCAATCATAAAATGTGGAACTGTGTATATAAAAAGTTGACAAGGAAAAAGAGGAATGGGCTGCTTCATGACAAAACTGTTTCATCATCATCATCATTAAAGTATATTCTTTTCAAAGTTTTCGCCAGCGATATGAAAAACATTAACAAGATGCCAAGATATTTCCCAAAATAAAATGGCCGCAAACTACTTAGATGCATCGGAATCCAACAAGAAGATAACTTTGGACTCCACTGCAGTTTAAAATCGACGGTGAGGTTTTGGTTGGCTTTCCAAGGACACTATCTTTCACCTTGAAGCTACAATACTTCTTTTGACCACATATATTCTTAGTTTTTCTCAATGCATTCTTGCTTGCACATTGGATGCTCTTAGTAGCTTTCTTTTTGTTGCAGTGGTGACGGAATTGTTTGTGATAAGGCTTGTTTGCGTAACCATAGAAGGAGCTGATGATGACACGCCGTTTTCCTCCGGTGCAGTAGATGTATGATTGTGTGCCTTCACATGAAAGGGCTGAAAGAAGATGAAATCAATATTAGCTAAATACACGCAGTACAGAAACAGAAGCGTTCGAGACATGTAGATTCATAAACACTATACGTATAAGGTGTTATATATTGTTAGGCCCTGTTTACAAGGAGGGAGGATGATCCTAGTAAGTAGGATGATCCTACTTTGTAGGATGATCCCCCTCCATTGTCTCTTGGTTTGGTTTTACAAGCGAAGGGGATCATCCTAGTAAGTAGGATCATCCTCCTTGGCTACTAGGATGATCCTCTTTTTCCGAACGCAGTTTGCTTTGTAAACGCAAAAGGGGGATCATCCTACTTTTCGGGATAGCTTTTAATGGACTCCCTGTGGTTCTCGTATTTGTTTCCCATGGTTTCCATGATGGCTTCCGACACGAGATTTTGAAATTTGCGCGGGACCTCGTAAATTTGATTTGTTCTCTCTATTAGAATTGCCAATGCAACCAGCAGCTGCTTTAAATAGCTCTGTAATTGTGTCATGACTACTGTGGCAACAAAGAACAGAACCATCGCGACCAAACCACAAACACCACGACAGCCTATCTCCGGTCCGCCATTTTGAAATCAATGCGTGAGCGAGGGTTTCCCAGTACGAGACAACGCAAGAACAATAGCACACAACAACGTCTGCAAACCGAGAAAAGAGGATCATCCCCGTCCCTTGTAAACGCATTCTGGGAGGATGTTCCTAGTAAGTAGGATGATGCTACTTAGTAGGATGATTCCCCATTTGTAAACACAACACTAGGATCATCCTAGAACGTAGGATCATCCTACTTACTAGGATCATCCTCCCTCCTTGTAAAAAGGGCCTTAGATTATACTCAGAATTATTCTAATTAATGTCAACGTCACTCTGTCCGCACATGCGCAATTGTTACTCGTACTATGTTCACATGTATTGCCTAATTATTTCACTTGAGCTTGGGCTTGTTGCCGCTCGCACATTCAATCCTGTGGCTCCTCGACGCCGCCATCCTCTCGAACATACATAAGGTATGTAGTGTTAGGCATGTAGATAGAGAGTAGACGAGTTGATGTTTTTTTTAAACTGCCACACACGGAGACAGACACTTTTTTGGATGAACGGTGGAGGTACATAGGGGGATTTTTTACGAGTTCCACAACCCTCGTTACGAGGGCTGGATTCCTTGTCTAGAACTATTAGTTGGACGTTTCGAACCACCTCTGCACTGATTATAATGGTGCAGCACGGCGCGTTACATTAAGCCCCTCGCCACCAGGGTAGCAACATGGTCCAAGCTGCAGGTCCGGCTGGGATTCGAACCCCGTACCCGGGGTACGAAAGCCAGCGTTCCTGCCACTAGGCCATGAAGCCGTACGAGTTGATGAAGTTGAATATATCATAGTGGCAGATACAACGGAGGGTAACCAGCCCGTCTGAAGACTCCATGAGAGTACAGATTACAATAGAGTGATGTTACGAAATACAAGACATCAGTGACTGATTAGCGGTCTGAGTGCTGACCCGTGAATATTTGGATTAAAGAACTGTAATTCCAAGATGATAACACCAAAAATATGATAACAATTAGCGTACTGATTTGATCAATATAACTAGATGTAATTAGAAGTAAGTGATATAATTGGTATAATTAGAAGTATGATATAATTAGAAGTACAGTATGATATAATTAGTATAATTTGAAGTATGATATAATTAGTATAATTAGAAGTATCACATAATTAGTATAATTAGAAGTATCATATAATTAGCTTACTGTAAAGGATAGATGGTAATGTTCCTGTTGGCTTGCGAGTCACTACAGCATGTTTCGTAGTCTGCAATGTCGGTGGATGCGTTGTCATTGCTGTAATTGAAATTAAGCACAAATGAATGAGTTAAAATGCTTGGCAAATCCCGAAGAAGCTTGAAAATGGTCTCGAAACATCTTGTCACATTAAATGATGTAGATCATGACTGATTATCGAACTAATTAAGATGGCTATATGATTGATATTAGATGGGTGTATGATTAAAGATGTTGATTACCGAATATTAAAAATTATCTGTTAGTCGAGCACTTAGCTGACTGCTCAATTCAAAACAGTTCAACAATCATAAAAATGAGTCTACAATACAATAAAATCGCAGTCACGATCTGCCTAATAAATTTAAATGCTAAAATATACAATATTACTAAAAATAGATTAAACTATAATATTTACAAATTAAAAATTTCCTGCAAGTTTTCCCCTGCACTTAGGGTGCCAAGAATGCTTGTAGCATTACCCCTCTGGATTGCAATGCTTATTCTTTGAATGAGGTAAGCCCTTGACCTATTTTCTCCAGTGGCGTCGATAATTTTTCCCCTACACTGTGTATAAATTCTTTGGCTTCATCTCCAAAAGGGCCCATGGTTTCAACGCCTACCGGTTGTATATGGTAGTTGGCAGAAAGTGGGGAGTACTTTGTTGTTTTTTTCACCTCGGCTTCATTGGCTGCACTTCCTGCACCTGCTGCCGATTTTGAAACATAGGTGACAGCCATTGTGTCAACACAAGTTACGTCCCAAACAGCGCAACGCCCCCTTTTCCATGGAATCTGGGTAACTCCGTCTGGTCGTTT
>OFHS01005160.1:0-12326 GCA_900245855.1 Calvadosia cruxmelitensis
AATATCCACCCAAATGCGAAGCAACGACGCTGGACGCAGCTGCGATAGCAGCGCGGACCAGCTAGTACAATAGAATTCATCTAAAATATGGCGGCTGATTGGACTATTACACAATCTCTGCTTAATTGGACGAAATTCAGCATTCTATGCAAATGCCCATAGGCCTACAATGTCAGTGTATAATATGTTTATTAGACAGTTGATAGAAGCAAAACGCTGTACGTCTGCTGCCTTTGACCTGCCGCGCAGAGTTCCTAAGGATTGCTGTTTGTTGCCTATATCGGTATGCATCAGTTCTGTTCAGAGTCGTCTCTAACCACCTTTCTATTGCACATGCATATGCGGATGATACTTAACGTTATCTGTCCTTCGTCGTTTCGTAATAATATAATTTTATCATTAGACTTGTACTAATTATCAGAGCACATAGCCTACAGTTATGTTTATTGTTTGAAATATTTGAATCCAGATTATTGGTCCTGTTATTTGAGTGGATGACCAAATCACAATTGCTGGTGTTGTTCTTCGTCAATTGGAGTTGATCGTACATCCATAATTATTTATCCAGGGATGTGACGTAACTAATTATTTTACCTAAGTAAACGCAAAAAGTAACTTGTAACTATTGTATTTTTGAAATGTAACTATTACAAGTTACTTTTGTAACATTAAGTTTAAAGTGAAGTTGCTTTTCAAATGTAACTGGCAACTATTAATCATAGCAAACAAACATCATGTTTTTTAATTTGCCATTATGGACAACGACCAACATAAAATGGCCCTTGCGACGCTTTCTCTGATTATTTTATTTTGAAAAAGTAACTTTTGAAAGTAACTGTAACTAGTTACTTCTTGTGGTCAAGTAACTAGTAACTTTAGAAAGTTACGTTTGAAGATGAGTAACTTTTGAAAGTAAGTAGCTACTTTCTATACAATGTAACTGTAACTAGTCACTTTTAAATAATAACTGACACAACCCTGTATTCATCCCTCTGGTGATTTATTTGAATGAAATTTGATCATTTTAAACAAATAGACTTTGGAATGAAGTCAGGACCTAAGTTCCAATTTGAAAGCACGGAGGAGTATTCAGAGCATTTAATTATTGTTTTGTTTATGACGTCATCAGACAGCTGTCAAGCGTGTCATCGTGAGCAGGGAGCAGCGAAGCTTCAAAAAGTGCGTCACTCTTGTTGCTGGCCTAGCCACATTTGGTAGGTTTTTATGGATGATTTGCCTTCTCAGCGATGTCACTGCAAAGCCTTCTTTCATCTTTGGAGTGAACTGGATGTTTTTTTTGCAGAGATCGACTTGAAGAAGGCAGCCAAGTTGTTCGCTAACAAATTTTCATGCGGCTCGTCAGTGACAGGTGATGACGAGATTGTGATCCAGGGTGATGTCGCCGAAGAATTGATCGATCTTATTCAATCGTCCTGGCCACAGGTAACTGACGTTGTTTTGTGGTCATTGGTAATGGAAAGTTATTGGCAACACTTGACAGAAAAACACATGAATGATTATCGCTCAAATGACTTTTTCAGAGGCTGCTGTTAATTGATAGAGTGCTTCTTGTTGCAGATTGACGACGACAGTATTGAAGACAAGACGTAAATGACGTTGTTGCATCACATGAACGATGAATGCATGACCATAGGCTTATTGCGCCTACGCTTAATCTCAGTATTGGTATGTCATGCCACGTGAGGCTGTTAGATTCAATCAACGTGTCTACATGAAATCAAAAGCCACCCGCAAGTCATGTGTCATAATTATGCGTTCTTTCAATATCTGCGGGCTCTCACAGAACTTGATCATTGTGCGCAAGTGTAACAAATCCATACTAATTTGACATTGGATTGGCTGGCTCAACTGGATACTTTGTCCTACTTGTATTTTTGATGAATTAATGCCAGCCACCATAACTGCTGCAAACTGTTTGTGGCTGTAAATATTTCCACATTGGATTAATGTGCTTCTCACAGATCAAGCAACAAAAGGACACACGACACAGCCAGACATCATCACATCAATGAATTGAAGGTTGTTGTTGTTGTGGTAAGAATTGAAGAGATGCACACAGCAGACAACAGGAGCACATTTGGCTTGCCAAGAGACAAGATGGCTAATACTCTGCGTTGATAGATAAAGCTAAAATAAACTTTAACCAGTAATCGATGTCTTGCGTTCCGCAACCTTCAGATGGCTCAAAAAACAACCAGTTCATTCCAGCCTTGAGAAAGGCCAGCCATAGCATGAGCACAACTTCAGTCAATGAGCTTTGTGACAACTCCAGTTCCAACAGTCCTTCCGCCCTCTCGTAACGTAAACCGCAAACCAGTCTCAACTGGCATCGCATGCATCAAAGTGAGGTTAAATGTGGCATCCTCTCCAGGCATTACAAACTCTTTCCCTTCTTCTAACTTGATGGTTGACGCAACATCTCCTGTTCTTACAAACATTTGTGGCGTATAGTTTGTGACAAACGGAGTATGGCGACCACCTTCTTCTTTCTTCAAAATATAAACCTAGCAATAAACAACAACAGGGTGGACTGGTCAGTGTGCTCTGCCTTACGCCAACATTCTTTTGCCCTTTTCAGCAATGAGTTTGTCATTTTGACAATGCTCTGCAATCGGTTTGATTGTCAATGCTTTATTGCCCTTCTACCTGAGTTTCACAAGAAACACAAACACAACTTGAGAAGTTGGGAAAATTGGTGCCTCAAATTGGTAAAATAGCCATATAATTCAACCTGGTCCAGTTGCAAATATCTTACAGTGAGCTGTTGACTTTGAGCTCAATATCTACTTAACTACTTAGATTTTTCCTCATTCTGAAAGTTAATAAATCCTGGTTAGATATTAAAGTTAGACGATTGGCCATGAGTGAAATAAGGCGTAGTTCCATTTTGTAAGATTCAGAGGATTCACGCTTGAAACGAAGAGATGCAGACACCATTTTGAAACTTGATTACTAGAAATACATTTGAAACATTTAGAATTGTCGTGTTAACTGAATTCGTCTTTGACTCGCCTCTCAATGTGAACAAGAATCAATACATTCTGTCATTCATCAAACAGAGTTGAAGAATTGACGTCAGAGCATCTTCTACAGCAATGGCATAGAAATGCATGTGATAATGCGTGAAAGTACTGTGACCCAACTTTAAGAGTTGATGGGAGATTTTCTTACAGTAATATAAAAGGACCTTCGTAGAGGAAGAAAATTTTCAGCCATAGAATTGAAGTTTAGCTGCCTACCAAGGATGCTTTTGACACATTTCACTTTGCAATTGTCAGATTACTACAAGTTTTGTGACTCTGTGTGCAATTCTTCCACATCAAAATGACATTACTTATTTTGAAGTGTTTGAAGGCTAGTAAGGAATAAGATACTAATTAATAATTTATTGTGTTTGGCTTGAAATACAATGACGCTACTCTTGGAATGAAATGCTCTCAGTAAATGTTTTGATCAGCAAGCTAAATTCATTGTTGGAGGCAAAGCGTCCAAAGGGATGGCATTTAGGCACATGGCGTTTTATTTTTCATCTTAGAATTTTCCAACTCCATGGATCCTACTCGTACTTAAGATCAGCATTAGTTCCATATATGGTTGGACTTACCTGTGCATCAAATGACTTGTGTGCCTTCACTGACCCAGGGGCGCACACCACCATTCCACGCTTCACATTCTCACGTTTAATACCACGCAACAAAACGCCAAGGTTGTCTCCTGCCTCGCCCTGCTCTAAGTTCTTGTGGAACATCTCAATACCTGTCGGTTGTTACAGAAAACAGCAGCTCAGCTGGTATGCTTGGATAGCTCTCAGGACAGTTTAGTGTCATCTATTGCAAATGTGAGAATCTCACCTGTTACAATTGTTTTTATGGCAGCTCCATGGCCAACCAGCTCGACCTCATCCCCTTTCTTCACAGTGCCTCTCTCGACACTTCCAGAAACCACAGTACCACGCCCAGATATGGAAAACGTGTCTTCCATAGGCAAAAGGAATGGTTTGTCCAAGTCTCTCAGTGGAGTTGGTATGTGCTGGTCAACTGCGTCCATCAACTGCTTAATGGCTTCTTGGTTTGCGGCATTGCTATCGTCAAGGGCCTTGAGTGCAGAACCAAATATCACAGGTGTATTATCCCCATCGTAATGGTATTCTGAGAGAAGCTCCCGTATTTCAAGCTCCACCTATGCAAGAAAATGCATGAGGGATTGTCACAGTGGCAAGCCATGACAGCAGCAAGAACTGCACTGAACCAATCTTATGCGTCTCACCAACTCCTTCAGCTCCTCATCATCAATCATGTCAACTTTGTTAATGAAAACAACAATATGCTTCACTCCAATCTGTAAAAGAGAACAGTCAATCAAAAGTCAAGTCATTGTTGAAGAAAACAACCAAAATGAGCTGCAAATGAGACTTGTAGTAGTAACCTACTTGATTAGCGAGGAGCAGATGTTCCCTAGTCTGTGGCATTTGTCCATCAGTCGCAGCAACAACAAGAATAGCTCCATCCATTTGAGCAGCACCAGTTATCATGTTCTGTAAGATGAAAAATTGGGTGGATGACCTTCAGATGATATCATTTTCATAACACAAGTTGAGTGTAAATGCTAGCCTTCAGTTGTCTATGGAAGACCTTAAAGGCTGGTTTTAAGAAATCTGCTATCTTCTGGCATGCTCCACCAATGTTTGAACATGCATAATCTTTGTAGCGCAGCAAGGATAACAAACCTTCTACTGAACCAGTGTTGAGATTACGATACCACCACCAATCAACGTCAAATTTCAGAAGGGCAATATGACATCATCGATTTGCAGACGTTATACATCTGCCTACATCTCAAGCATTATGTTGCAAACAGCCTAAACCACTATTGCACCGTGAAATGGAATCTCACCACGTTATTCCAATTAGAAGAGCCTGCATTGCTCTCACCTTGATGTAGTCAGCATGGCCAGGACAATCGATGTGACCGTAATGTCTGCTCTCTGTCTCGTATTCCACGTGCGATGCATTGATAGTGATTCCGCGTGCTTTCTCTTCTGGTGCGCGGTCAATTTGGTCGTATTTCATAAACTTGGCTTGTCCTTTCTCTGCCAAATCTGTTGCATCAAATCAGACGCAGCAAAAATTGATTGACAATCAATCTAAACTCCTTTCTCTCGTTGAGTGATTTTAAATTTCATTTTTAAGACAGGCTAGCTGCACAGATCACAGCACAAACATGTAAAAACGCACATCAAGAAGTAGTAACATGTCGTTAAGCGTTAAAATGAATAAATATTGTATCAGAATTATTACTGTATGTATTAACTACTTATATGTGAAATATACTAAAATCAAATCAAATCAAACACATGCCACACCAGGGCCTGAGGGTCTGATGAGCTGACCACACGCCACAGCTAGTGTGTACGATAGACTTAGCATTGAAGCAGCTCTAAGATTGTACTGGCAAGAGTAGTCTGACCATCACAAGGCCATTCAAAGAAATAAAATTGCAACCTTCTTTCAAAAGAATATTCAGTCAACATGCCCCACTGCTTCTGGCACAGCTAAAATGTAAGACATTAAAGTGCTTATGCAGGCTGTGGGGTTTCGATAAATCCTGGTACAGAAAAATTCACTGATCACAGCAATGCAAATTATTTTTAGAGGTGGAGCCATATTCTATTTGTTATTGATTGTTTAAAAGCTGCATAATTAGGAAGAAAAGAAACTCGATCGACGCAAGAGGATTTGACAGTGAAAAACGTTAAACGTTCAAAGTGATTTCTCTTTAAACGCTCAAAGTATCGATCAGTTTTTCACGGCCAAATCCTCCTACGTCGGTCAAATTGCACTCCTTAGAAGGCTCCAACTCTAAGAAATGATTAGTACAGTGAAACCTGTCTATAACGGTCACCTTTGGGACCTGAGAAAATTGACCTTTATGGACAAGTGGCCTTTCTGTCCAGGTTGATTTCCATAGAGAGTGTCATTTTTGGGTTATGGAAAGTGGCCTTTATACACAGGTGGCTGCTCTATAGAGGTGGCCGTTCATACAGGTTTGACTGTAGTGCCATGATGAATGAATACTTCTCTACCAGGATCTGTTGAAACCCCACAGCCTGCATAGACACGTTTAGCAAGGCAGTGGGGAAAACACAGTAGTGGGACATCATCTGACGGAATGACAGTAACTAGGTTTGACTGCAATGATATTTCAAGTTCCATCCACAAACTGTTTATCATCAATTGGTGGACTGCTTTGATGTGATATCCTAATTATCCTTCAGATGACGATTCTTATCAAAGACTCACATGTATATCTAGCTGCAGATATTCCTATTTCATTTCCAACAGAAATCTCACTCAGCACTTCAGCAGAGATGACTGTATTGTGTCAACATAAGTGACACAGTGTCACCAACAAAAAATATACAGATTCACAAAGGAAACCTACATTTTGTAATTGCTGCTGTTACAGTTGTCTTTCCGTGGTCAACGTGGCCTATCGTCCCAATGTTAACATGGGGTTTGGTACGGTCAAACGACTTCTTTCCACCATCCGTTGCATAGTAACTCACTGCAACAGCAACAACAACATCACAAAATCTGATGGGGCTCCTCATTATCTGGAATGTTTGATAAAATCCAACGGGACGTCAAAATGCAAAACAACAATACCAACCTCATTACTACTACTACTACTAAAACGAATTTCCACTCCTCGAGGCAAAAGATGTGGATTTGTGCGTTTTAAAACTGAACTGCCGCGCACTAGATTTGACCAACGTTCCCTGTCCTGTGCGGCGTAGCTGCTGCTGTCAAGGCCAATGGATTGGATGTCAGCGTCCAACGACGCCTTGTACGTTAGACGTAAAGCGCCGCCTCGGCGGTAAGGCTCACTGGCCTGGTTGTGGGGGTGTAATACGCTTACCAGTGGCATGTCTGGCCTCCTGGTGACATACACATTACTAGAATATTATTACTAGCTAAAAATTCAGCTAAAAATTACTCAGTTTAATGAATCAAGTAAGAAAACATCAAAATAGCAATTCCAACAATTGAATCTTCTAGCTGAGCATGAGCTAAGGCAGCACTGTAGCATGTCAATGTTAATTATTCTAGAATGTTCTGCATTGTCTTTATAGATTGTACAAATTGGAAGCTTTTGATATTTACTCCAGTTATTGGTTGGAGATTGAAGAGTAACTCGTGTAATGTGAAATAAATTGACTGGAAAACCATTTTCTTCCTTCATATACCATTTCTAAAGAATTCTGGACCACAATTTAAGGTGGATTGTGGCAATCCGCACCTGGCCCATGAAATGTTACATTTTCCCATCTGACCACAGCTTAGCCTACATAGTAAAAACGTGATTTGATTGATCATAAAACAATCAATTTAGTGTTGACATCATTCAGTCCGTGATCACACTTGACCGCACAATTAGGAAACGTCAACAACAATTAGTTAAAGCTATTGTCCTAATGGGTAACCCATTACGTTCAACTCTACATTGCATCATCTTTGAGACATACCTCGGATGCTTTTTGCAATGATCTATAAGAGAAAAATATTGCATTTAGCAAAACAGTAGATGAACATGTAAGTTTAATAATGGACTAAGACACTGGGCAGAATTGTAAGCAGCCACATACTTGTTTCACAAGAGAAAGACGGGGTGAGATTGCGGAGTGACCAGCCAAACCTATAAAAATAACAAACTATCATAACAATGCTGATAATCTTTAAACATACAGCATGACTATAGGTAGTCCCCCAGGTCTAGCGGATTGTTTACTTATTTCAAGATTCCATTTTGAAATTTCTATTCCATTTTGGACTTTCTATTTTGTTTGATTTTGCTTTGGAAAGATGTCCATGAAAATAAGCGCATTCTACACAAATACACTACTGTCATCATTTTACTCATCAATCATTATGGCATTGAACCTAACCAGCTTTGGTTTTCTCTTGCACATGGCTTGGCTAGTTAAAACGAAACAAAAGATATCTTGTTGTGGCTTGCTCATGGTGTCTTCCACTTCCAAATCCCACAAGCAAATGGATAGGAATGATGATGATGTCTCAAGTTACTCTGCCGTGGAAAATGCTGGGAGTTGTACTCCAGAGCGGCAAAATATGATAGTCGATTTGAAATAAAAATCATTCCAAAATAGTTTTTGGCTAGCTACCGTGATGCAGTTCAGCAGGCATAGTCCCTTTACAAGTATTCAGTTAAAGTCTCATGAGATCGCTAAGTGAGTGCCATCTGCTGGGAATAGTGTTGAGCTGGCAAAGTGGACAATCGGATTTTTTTACATATTAAGCTCGTGGAAATGACATGGGTTCTGTCTGACAGCCATTTTCACACATTTCACTTCACAATCAACTGTTGACGATTGCACAACAATTGACGAACTTTAAGGCACGATAAATGTACTAAAGCTTGCTCCAATTAATTTTTTCTACCAGTGGTGTAGATAGCGATCCTGCTTGCGCTGCTAATTAGGACCAGATTTAATTCAGTCAAAATTGGTATTTCCAGTGGATGAGATAATGATATCTTCAAAATTGTCAAGGTAAATTTATCTTGCCTTCAGGTGGCTTCAAACCAGGTCACTTTTGCCCTTCGGAGGCCCTAAGGTTTCACTGAAGTCACTAAATTGCCGCAGTCCTGCTCGATTCAGCCAGCAGGAATGACGTAACTTCTGCTGTGCTTTGATTGGTTGAGCCGGGCCTTGCTCTACTATTTCTGCATTCCATGCGTTCTAAAAATGGACCTCTAGTCCTGCTATTCTGAGGAGCAGGAGTGAGCAAACAAAAGTGCTGGAAACTGGCTGCAAAGACCGGTGAGTGCATCGTTTTAACCACAGATCACACAGATGCACAAGCAACGGCAAGCAACAACTTCGCAACTGGGTTTTGACAAGAAGCGGCAAAATTGCTAAGCTTTCTCTCTCGCTATGTTAGCAAACTATTTTATTTGAAATACATTAGCAATTAGCACGCTCATAACAGTGGCACAACGAAATGAAATATAACCCTAGCCTAGGCCCTAGGTCCCCGGCTGGAAATTGTTGAGCAGGACTAACATCTGGTAGCTGGCTATGCCATTGTTTTCTGCAGGTGTTTTCTTGATTCTATCATAATCGTTTGTGAATAAATTAACATCTGTCATATGTACTTTAAAATAATGGCATCCCCGTTCCAACGATGACTGACACATTTAAATTTCGCTAAACGAATGACTGATTCATTACAGTAAAAAGTTAAGAGTACAAACGACAGATTACAAGTAACGATTACTTTAAAAGCCCAGAAGAATAAAATGCATTAACTGCATTGCGTTTATTTATCAGTTGGCGGTAAGCGCTGCTATTTTTCTTTATTGTTTTGTTAGTATATTTTGCAACTACATGCCTCAATCCTGACTGGAATTAATGCACTGTCACAAAAAGCAAACACGTGACAATTTAGAGGGCGGCATGGCCCCATCACACCTATCACCTGGTGTGATTTCGAATTAGATAGCACCGTGCAACTGCCAATCTCAATATCGTCTCTAATCCTGTGGACTAGAGGGTAGAGGCATGCTTCCTCTTAGAAATGATGAATCGTTCACAAAGTCCCAATACAGGAAAAAGCCACGACAGAATATTAGGTCGCAACTCGCAAGCTCTTGTGACTGCCGTGCGGCTAGCCTGCGTTTAGACCCTACAAATTTGTTCTCACTAAAACAGTAGGCTGGATTATTCCACTAGTAGTACTTTTCTTCTGCTTTGGAGAGAAACATTATTTTGTAGGCCTCGAGTCTGCACGCAGGCTAACGTGCGGCGTACAATACAGCGGGCTAGCGGCAACTTCGTAACAAGATGCTAAGCGATTTACACATCTGTACGAATACCTAAGCAGTTGTACAGTCTGCTGGCCATTCTGTAGCTTGTTCTGCAATCAAGATACAACTTCTCCTCTTTTGTGGCTCAAGGTAGGCCAACTCACAGTGGGCCAACTAACTGGTCTATGGCACCTATGAGAAAGATCAAGGCCAAGATGGTCCATGTGCGCTACCACTGTCTCGTCTTCATAGCGAGACCCTGAGCGAGATTGAACTAATCACGTGACTGCACCCAAACAAATTTTCAAAATGTCTGCTGCACCGTGACTACTGTGTACTGACTAAGTGACTATCACTGATCAGGCTGTTTAGCCTGCCTTGTCTCTGATTACTGATGGCAGCAGGCTAGAAATGCAGTCTAATCAAATAATGATGAGATTCTATGGTGGTCAGCCAAGTATGACCTAGTCCGGCTATCTTTGTAGTTCGTACCCAGCCATGAAAATTGGAGAGACAATCAAGTCGGTTCAAGACTATCATGTCTTGGAGCTAATTGGCGAAGGGTCCTTCGGAAAAGTCTTCAAAGGACGAAAAAAGTTCACTGGAAAGGTCTGAAGTTTGTGTATAAATAAAATCAGGAGAGGAATAATTAATGGAGGAGGTTGTGAATGACGGCCAAACGTTTTGGTTGAGAATTAACCTACACTGCCGATGTGGATGTTACAGCGATGTACATTATTACCTACAGGCTTACGGTAACCGTGTGTCCGTCCCTGTGTCCCACAGTAAGCCTACGCCCATTCTATGTAGTAGCATGATAGCCAATCCACAAGTTCTATTCGACACCTTTCTTGTTAAATGAGTTGTTTCCTTTGTTCTCATAAAAGTTATTGTAATTTATAGGTTACTGCTAAAATATTGGTAACGGTAATTAGGTAATTTTTGGAGATTAAAGAATTTTTTAGTTGAGTAATTATTCGAAAAAGTAATTATAAAGCCTCAGCCAAACGGGCCAACATTCTGTGCCAACATTTTCCCAACATTGCGAGACTTTGCTGAGCACTGTTTCGACTTGCCGGCCAAATGAACCCAGCATTTTGCCAACAACTCACTACAAGGAAAGTTGGAAACATTATTCTTATTTTTCTGAGGAAAGATAATGGTTTCCATGTCAATGCACGGCAGTTCACCAATCACGGTAGAGCTATTGTTCTATTGTCTAAGCTTAGAATGTGATTGTTGGCGCCTGATTATTGCCGACCCGGCCAAACCAATGCAACATTCTGCCAGCAACACGATTTTGGCTCAAAATTTTGACTATCTTCAAAGTCTCGCCAACACGATGACAACAGTGTTGGCAGTGTCAACATGGGGACAAAGCAGTGCAGCTTTTTTCGTCCAACAAATGTTGGCCTGTTTGGTCGAGGCTTAACAGTAACAGATTACTGTAAAATTGTAAATAAATAAGATAATTTTTCAGGACTGCTGAGTTGCAACCCCTGTGGCACAGGCACTGAAGAAAACAGATTCAAAGACCTTTTCAATATCATTATTTAGAAGCCACCGCCACATGTGTCTTTTTGATATGCCTTGGATGGATTCTTGCTTCAGAATGTCCTGGCCTCTTTGTGATGATTATTTGAAATTTCAGGTCGTTGCAATGAAGTTCATATCGAAGAGCAATCGTTCTGAAAGGGAGCTGAAGAATCTTCAAAAGGAGATTGTCATTATGCAGCAACTGAAACACAAAAACATTGTGTCATTGCTGGACTCATTTCAAACCCCTAGTGAGGTAGAAGATTGATTGAGATATCAATAACAAACTTGAAAATAAAATATTGTCTTACGTGCTTCCATCTAGAAACACAAAGGGTTTAACCATTTCTTTCCTTACTGACGTTTCTCTGCAACTTGTCTTCTCAATTAACTCTCACATGTTAATTGGCTTGTAAAACAGCAGTCAGACTTGTAATTAGAAGCCACCTGCAGTACATTGCCACGTTGACTGGGCGTTGCCTTCTGTGGCTGCACAGCAGACCTGTGTTTGCTATTTTTGATATCTAGAACATTCTTTGCTGGTGTTGCCTTGACATTTCTTTGTGACCATATTTGTCAGATCATGCTTTGTTTAGGTTTGCGTTGTCATGGAATATGCTCAAGGTGAGCTCTTTCAGATCCTGGAAGATGACGGCAAGCTTCCAGAAGGACAGGTATGCAGAGTGCCACAACTTTGTCATTGGCTGTACCTTGGAAAAGGCCCACTGACTAGGCACTAGTTTATCTGATTGCTCCCTGTTGTCACCAGGTTCAACGCATCGGATGTCAACTGGTTGAAGCATTGTATTATCTCCATTCTAATCGCATCCTTCATCGAGACATGAAGCCACAGAATGTCCTCTTGACTAAAGGCGGTAACATCAAGCTGTGTGATTTTGGGTGAGTCAATTATATAATTAATTATATTATATTATATTATATTA
>OFHS01005161.1:0-12326 GCA_900245855.1 Calvadosia cruxmelitensis
TGGTCCATGAATGTCCTAATGGGACGTCAACAGCAACGCGGTTCTTCTGATAACAACAATGTAAACACATCTGCCTTCTAACTTGAGCACAATAGCAGTACAGTGAAACCTGTCGATAATGCCATCTTTGGGACTTGAGAAAAATGACCTTTATAGACATGTGGGCTTTCTGTCTAGGTTGATTTCAATAGAAAGTGAAATTTCGTGGGTTATATCAAAAAGTGGCCTTTATTCTCAGGTGGCTGCTCTAGAGAGGTGGCCGCTAATACAGGTTTGACTGCATTTTACGCCATTCATAGCACAATCGTGGCAATTTGTGATCAAGATATCATCAATAGATAAAGGTAGCAATCTCTCCCCGAACAGGACTACAGCAAGACAGCCTTCGATAAAGACTGCAAATCAAAATCATTACAACTGACCTCGAAGTCAATGTTTGCACGGTTGAGTGCCATGTTGATGGTGAACGTCGAAGAGTCGTGGTGAGGTCGCAGGAAGTATTGACCAGCAGGCGTGTACTTAACAACGAAGTTCATGATTGCATGTGACTATAACAAATGAGAATAGAAATATAAATTTAAAGAAATACAATAGAACTTCTTCATAATCTTCAGAGTATTTCAATATGTGTGAGTCTTTTTCCAAGGCTTTCAAATTCTTCTTCTTTCCCCCAAGATCTGGGAATTACTTTGTAGAAGATTTTCGCTATCTGTCTTTTTAAGATTTTGTGAATGTTCTTAAGGGATCATTTGAGACAGTTTGAAAAAATACAACATTTTTCTGAGTGATCTGTCCCTGAGGCATCGAAGTAGGTCAACAAAGACATCAATGTTCTATAAAAGCCTACTAGATATCATGAATATTACAGCCCACCATGTATTGCCTCATAGCATAATGAAACATGGTCTCTTATTACAGGTGGTCCATTAGTAGAGGTGAATTACATTGCAAAATCCTCCATGAATGATCCAAAGGTTGTCAGTCAAGCACACAAGTAGTCGCTAAAGACGGTTGTTGTCTGGAGAGGTGTCACATTCAAGTTAAGCTATCGTCACCTGAACTGAATGAGAAAAATCTACACAAAATTCACTGGATTTTGCACCAGAAACTCTTTTAATATATGCTAAAACGGCAGTGTGAGGATATATTAAAAGTACCTAAATCGTGAAAAGCAATGCTTGTGCTAATAATTCAGTAAAATGAGTGGTCTGCAGGCTGTACGTATTAACCTGGCAAACATACCTTGGCTCTGAAGCCTCGGTACACCCGAGATGCCATTGGAGAAACAAACTCATGCAATATATACAACCAATGGAGCTCAAAACCAATCTAGATAAAGTCAAGGTATCAACGTTAGCACACACACACACAACTTACAGAGGAATAAAAGCCCATATAGAGATTGGTTGCCATTGGAGATACATATAGCTTCAAAATTTCAAGCCAGTGCTTTTCAAAGCCAATCTGCGAGAAGAAAAAAAAGAGGAAAAAGTTGGTTAGTGATGGCGGCAGCCAAAGAGAAGTGTTAATAGACAGGAGAGGGAAGAAAAGAAAAGCCTGTCAGCTAAAGGAGCTTGAAGGTTGCTCATATTAGGCATAATACTTAGTCAAGTCAAACACATTTACTTACGTGCCCTCACTGAAAAGGTACTATTCTATCCAGGACTACCTTAAGCCTAACATTGCATCAGCAGCATAATTTTACCAAGCTTCAAGGTGAGAACCACAATACAGCCAAACCTGTGTTAGCGACCACCTCTATAGAGTAACCACTTGTGTATAGAGGCTACTTTTCATAAACCCAAAATGACACTTTCTATAGAAATCAACCTGGACGGAAAGGCCACCTGTCTACAAAGGTCATATTTCTCAGGTCCCACAGGTGACCGTTATATACCTGATTCATATGAATATCAACGGTAGGAACATTCTCATAGCCACCAGAAAGACGTTTGTCTTCGTGGCCACCACCAGACCATTTGCCAAAGTGTTCAAGCTCCTGTGATGGTGATAAAAGCAAGGTTAAGCTTGAAACATGAAAACAACTGAGAAATATCACAATGGACTCCTGGATACAGCACCTAACAAATATTTGAGCCTCTCAACAATCTTAACAGCAGTAGAACTTGACTAAGTACAGTTTCAATGCAGTGCATTCATTAACTCTTTTTCGGTGAAGGTCAAAGTCACTGAACATTTTGATTTCCAGAAGTGTACTTTATTCTAAACTCTACACAGAAAAGTTGTGTGCAGCTGTTTACGTTTTATAGGAAAATAGTTGCTACATTAATTTACCAGTTGTCGGAATAAATAAAACTGCGATTGGAATTATTAAGAAAATTTTTGTTACTACGTATACTGACAAGAACTATTTTTTCGATCAAAATATCTGAAACTTTACTGACGAGAATATTTGTTCATTCAAACTATTTTCTCATCCAAAAATCTGATACTCTACCGAGGAGAACTATTTTCTCGATAAAAAATTTGATACTAAAGTGATCAGAAATATTTCTGGAGCAAAAAATCTGACACTATACTGACGAGAAATATTATCTTGATCAACACATCTGATACTATGCTGACGACAATTAGTTTCTCAAACAAAATATAAGATGTCATAGTGATAAGAACTATTTTGTTGATCAAAAAAATCTGATTCTAAATGGAAACAAAGCTCTCGCATAAAAAATTCAATTTTGCTGTCACACAAGTACAGCGCAAACAAGGCTAAACGTTTATTACAAAAACAAATGGCACATGGTTTTGTCTTTATTTATCACAGAATGATGAAACAGTAACGAATTTACGCGTTGACTCTTACCTCAATCATGTCTTTAGCATATTGCGTTGTCATTAGTGGAAACACATATACTTCCGGGCAAGGCTACATAAAATTAAAAAGAAATTTCCTGGTAAATGCTAAATTTGTAAATTTGGCTCTGTAATAACATACGAATACAGAATGATTCCAGGAAAAAGGGACGTCTGGTAACCTATTTATTGGATAACGTGGCTTTGTTTGTGAATGATCACTATGACCAAGGCACACGTGACTGCTATACAACGGTAACTGCCAATCAAGTTGAAACATAGGGTTTAGGGTTATGATTGTCACTTTGTCAAGCATTGGTTGAAGAGTAGCCTGTATGGTGTAACCTGTTAATATCACCTCGGTTAATATAACAGACGCTTAATATCACTTCACTTAGAGAATCAAGCTCTGTCAGAATCAACAACAGTATAACTCGGTTAATATCACCTCGGATATTGCCATATCTCGGTTATTATCACAAATTTCCAAAGAATTTTTATGTTTACACTCGCTTGTTGTCACGTCTTCTGTGATTTGCAGACTTGCTTGAAATTATGGGCACCGTAATTGTCGTGAAAGGAACAGTTGCTGAAGTGTTTTTCATTGTGTTGGCCTCATTGAGCGTGACAAATCAAAGACAATGAGTCTTGTGTTGCTGAAATCTCTAAATAATAGCTCTGTTTGATGTTGATACAGAGTATGCAGTTCAATGGCTCACTTTTTGCTATTGTTTGAGCTGTTCCTGCAAAATAAGAGGTCTGAGTATGAGACTCGGTTATTGTCACGACTTGCATAATATCACGTTTTACAATTTTCCCGAGGAGTTGATATTAACCGAGTTACGTATATGCACCCGTTTAATATCATGTCCTTCTTATTATCACAATTCTTGACAGGAAAAGTATAGTGATAATCGAGTTTTCACTGTATAAGAAATCCGGGGACGAGAGACACTAATCATCATCATTGCAATGACTCACCATCAGGACAATTGAACTGTCCTCAAGTTGCTTTGAGTATTCCGGGTGCAAGTACTTTTCTTCCCAGTCCTGAAAAGCAACCACAATATCAAACGTTTCTAGTGTATAGTGTTACTCAGCCTGGACAAAAATATCCAAGGATACGGAGAATCCAAAACTAGTATCCTAATGGATAAATATACAGAAATCAGTACCACAGTCAGGATCTTGCATATAATTGTTGCAGTGAAAAACATGTTAACGTTCTATCTAATACTTATTATCGCTTCAACAAAAGATATTGCAGAAGATAGTACTGAACTCTATTGCTGTACTCTCTACGCCCGGAGTTCACAGCAAAAATACACACACACCAGACGAATAATAAGTCAGAAGTCACAAGAACTTTCTCCAGCAATGCTGGTAACTATGGCAACTACTTGTTTGAAAAAACGGATATCTTGTAACCCTACATGCTAACTATAAATTGAGACAGTCAAGTGAGTCAACAACAAACAAAAGCGACTGACTAGATGCAAANACTTCTTACCAGACGGTTGCTAAACAACTCATAGAGGTCGTTATGCAGGTGATTTGTTGTAAATGAGTCAGTTTCTTTCAGATGTCCAAAATGATCCAGATTGGAAACATACATGAAGATACCCTGTAAAAAAAACATTACTAGAGTTTAAGTCTAGCCTATTCCATCAAAAAGCAGTCAAAATCACCTCAAAATGAAAGTCTATCTTTAGAAAAGAACTTGACAATGTTACACGCATCCGTGGGATTTTTCTGTTTTATCACTTCTGTGTCTCTTTGAGATTTGATAAGAAAGCCTGTGGGTGTGGTTTGAATCATGCTAGTCAACAGATCTTTGTATCGGTTTGTCAGTTTGTTTGTTTTGTGGCGACATGTTTGGTCTGGTGTGGAATCATTCGCAGTTAGAGCCTCAACAGCGTGAATGTGAATTCCAGGCTTAGATCCCTGATGGGAGTAACACACGATACAGTCAAACCTGTGTTTGCAGCCACCTCTATGGAGCAGCCGCTTGTGCAGAAAGGCAACTCTTCATAGCCCCGAAAAATGACACATTCTATAGAAATCCATCTGAACAGAAAGACAACCTGTCTATAAAGGTCATTTTCCTTAGGTCCCAAAGGTGACCTTTATAGACAGGTTTCACTGTAGTGAGTTTCACAACCATCAACTGCAAGTAGCCAATGACTGCAGGGTATCTGCAGGAAGAGCTTCACAGTGGAGTTATCAATGGCACCAGCTATGTCTTCGAACTTAATACATCATAGATGCCACTTAATGTGGAGCTCATTTAGGAGGCAGGGTGATGGAACGCTCTATTTTAGTAAGTTTAGCAAAAGTGCAAACCCTGGTGTCCAACTGTGGGAAAACAGGTACAGTGAAAGCTGTCTACAACGGTCACCTTCAGGACCGGAGGAAAATGACCTTTATACTCAGGTGGTCTTTCTGTCCAGGTTGATTTCTATAGAAAGAGTTGTTTGTGGTTACGAAAAGTGGTCTTTATACACAGGTGGCTGCTCTGCAAAGGTGACCGTTAATACAGGTTTGACTGTACATGGACTACAACAACAACTGCAACCTACGATACAAATTATTGAACTGACCGCTCGTGCAACACTTTGAGTGAATGTCATATCTGCATCGTAACTCTGACTACTGAATGCCATTTTGTCCAATGTTGAGNGACTGACTTGGAAGTAAGTAGGTAGCAACTTGAGACATGCGGCGCATTCCACAGACCCCTAAACATTGAAGATAAGTAAAGGCATCCATTAGCAATAATTACAAAGAACGTTTTTGCCTAGTAGTGCACTCCAGGACGAAAACATGTTAACCCTTGTCCTGCTTACAAAACTAGTTAAATGAAGACTTGAAATCGCTCTATAGATTGCTCATTGGCTGATTGCGAGGGACTAGCTTTCTGATTGGTTATATGTTGCTACTTTTGACTTGCTTCAAAAACGTATATATACGTCAATAGCAGGACAAGAGTTAAAATGCAAAATCAATACTGTGCTTCTCATTTCATGTTTTTATGATAACCGAGCATTTGATTGACTGAAGAAGGGTTGATGAAGAACATTTTGATCGTAACTCACAGAGAGCTGTCCAAATTGAAAATTACAAGTCAAGTGAAGGCACCTCGGCAAGACAACACCGAACTCAAATTTTGTGTCAGAAACAAAGTGATTCTCTGTCGTGACTGCTCACAACGGAATTGAAGCTGTTATTTTGATCAATTCAATCTCCTCTTTGATAAACTGACCGGCGAGGCAACGGTCAACGGCTTAGGACAATTACTACATCATCAGCCTTGTTGAAAATGCTACATAACAGCAGCAGCATGCGATACAAATTTCAGACTGTTTCATCAAAAGACTGATCGTGCTGAAGCGACCAACTTTATTCAAAAACTAGCCGTCGAGTCAAAACTCAACCGTTCTTGCTAGGAATGTTCGCTGAGGTCATATTCTAAACGTAAATGGCTTGAAAACACCAATGAATGATTTAATAGATTAAATAGATTGTTACCTCTTTGCATTCTTGACGATGTCTATATAGTCTGGTGATCGTGCGTAAAATCCATCTTGCCCAAGAGCACCCCAAAAGTTTGACCACAGTTTCTCGTGACGAGAGAGCATTGGTGCTACAAAAGACCTGCAATCCAGAAGTAAGCTCCACAATTAGAAATTCATCAACACGCAACGCCCAATATGTGCCAAACAGGTTGTGAGCACTGCATACAGCAAGCAAAGACTGTAAAATGGTGGGTCATACATGTGGAAAATAGTAATGAATGTGTGCATTCTAGTCAGAATTCCTGGGATTTCTTTCGGACAAAGGTGCGGCTTCATATCCATGGGAAGTGTCCATTGCATGTTGCAAACTGATCTGGAGGCTTGACTGTTAATTTAAAGGTGGTTGAAATCGTCCTGCCTAAATCTCGATTTTGAAATGTACTGCAAAATCCTGTCTGCAATACTAATGCTTAGATCTGCAGAAGGGAAACCAGCTTACAGTTACAGAAGTGATAAAGAGTTCCTTGAAAATTCTATATATATTAAGAACCTGTCTATAAAAGTCAGTTTGATGACATCTTTTCTAAAGTTGCACTATGTGCATACAGTCCAACCTGTCTCAAGAGACCACAAAAGAATCAATTTTAGGTTAGCTGTATATATTAAACCTTAATGGGATTACTCAAGGTGGTCAATACCCAGGTGGTTGCTTTGGACAGGTGATCGCAAAGACAAGTACGGTAAGTGGTACCTAAAAATACGCTTCATATATAGTCAGAAGAAGTTATTTCTAGACTACCAATTTGAAAAACAGTAAGAAAAATATAGGGTAACAAGAAGCTCTAAACTACTGGCAGTGAAACATGATGAAGCAAAGTAGTACTATTTCTGATGAGTGCGTGTACAACAGATTAATACCTGTTTTGTTCCATTAGGTATCGCAGTGTTTTTGGGTTCGTCAACGTCACTTCAGCATCGACCGTGAAATAGTAATCACACTTAACGATAGCACAGTACCTCCTGCAATGACATAACAGATTCACTCACTCGAATGAAACAAAATGAGACAGTAGTCACTAAATAATAGGCTCAATTTGTCCCCAGAATCGTCCTACTACTGTATTTTCCGGTGTATAAAGCAATAAGCCGACACCATGTATAAGCCGACCTCTGTTTTGAGGACAAAATAGAAGATTTATGATAGGTTCCATTGTTTTTATTATACATAATCAGTATTCGTTGTATAAGCTGAGACTTGATTTTTGAAGGATCCTTAAGGAGCAAAACATTCGACTTGTACATCGGAAAATATGGTACAGTTAAACCTGTAATAGCGGCCACCTCTATAGAGCAGCCACCTGTGTATAAAGGCCACTCTTCGTAATCCCAAAATGACACTTTCTATAAAAAGCATCCTGGACAGAAAGGTCACCTGTCTATAAAGGTCAGTTTTCTCAAGTCTCAATTTAGGTGACCCTTATAGACAGGTTTCACTGTATCTTGTGGATGGCATGTTACTTACAAGCCCTTATTCCTGGCTTCACTGTGAAATGTCTCAGGTCCAACAACTTTGATAGAATTGTAGTCAGTGCTGTGCTCTTCCGTCCATCGTGTCGTGTCGTTCTCGTGGAATGCATCCTGAAATGTGGAAATCGACGAGGATTGTCAGATACACAACAATAAGGATCAACATTACAATGTTGCAGAAGACAATATACTTGTTGCGCTTTTGTTTTTCTTTGCTCATTTATTGTATATTACATCTATTTATAATTTATTTATTGTGTATACAGTCAAACCGGCATTAGCGGCCACCTCTATAGAGCAGCCACCTGTGAATAAAGGACACTGTTCATAATCCCAAAATGACACTTTCTATAAAAATCAACCTGGACAGAAAGGCCACCTGTCTATAAGGGCATCTTTCTTAGGTCTCAAAGGTGACCGTTATAGACAGGTTTCACTGTACATACATAAATAAAAACATCATACATCAAAAGACGTAAATAAAATAAATAAACAACTAAATAAATGCATACATAAATACATTGTCGACCCGACGGACTGCTTATGATGATGATAATACATGAATAATAATAACCTCACATCTTTTTGTATCATGTATCATCACGTGGGCGCCAGATTTTCACCTAGTTTTAACCTAACTGTGAAAATATTACGTTATTTGCTAGACACGCATTCTCGATCAAGCACAGAACTCGTCAAGGATGTAGTGTGATTGTAGTTGATAATATCTCGCTATAATGTCTCTAAATAAAAGTTCTTTTCAAAACGAAACATATTGATGTTTATGCAAAAGTTATGCCACTCCACTTACCCCATAGTAAAGGAAAACATCAACTTTATCCTTAGGATAGTCCAGCTCAGAAACTTTCACCAAATATTCGTAGGCAAAAGGTGTCGGGGAAGGGATAAACAAACCAAGAAGAACGCGTGGGTAGCTTGACAGCTGCAATATAATAAATTATAGTTAGATAAGGTATCATAAACAAAACAATCAATCACTTACAGATGTCCCTATTAACCCTTGTCCTGCTATTGACGGGTATACACGTTTTGAAACAGGTCAAAAGTAGCAACATATAACCAATCAGAAAGTTAGTCCTTAGCAAGCAACCAATCAGCAATTGGTGAAGCGACTTCAAGTCTTCATTTAAATAATTTTACCAGCAGGACAGGGGTTAACAGCATGCAGCAACCACCAAACAACATCACTGCTCGAAGCTATCAGGGGTGGTGCCAGATGGGGCAGGGGAAAACCTAGCCCCTCCTCCCCCATCGAGGAATCTGCAGCTACTCTGTGGGGAAAATTAAGCTTGCAGTTGTGGCAATCTCTTCCATAATCCTGTTTAAACCAGCGATCGTGCTGAATAAATCCAAATGACAAGCTAATTGCGACTTATTATGCGGCTCAGAAATGCAAATTTGGTACTGATTTCAATGTCAGCGCATTTTATAGAAATTTACGCTGTTTGGTTAGCCCCCCCCCCACCCGTCAGGGAAGCCTAGCCCCTCCTTCTGGAATTTTTAGCGGCACTCGTGGTAGCTATTCATAGTCTACAGTAAGTGCAGTACTCACCGGCACCTCACTCAAGTCAAACATATTTTCCTTGCAAGCCAAGCAACCTTCCGTGGTTGTCCAACTTTTGGCAAGATAGTTTCCAAGGTAATCCAAAAATCCCTGCAGAAAACAACAAAAGATGAATCACGGCCTCTATCAATTCAGCGTAAGCACAACATCATAATTGGTAAATTAACAAGAGAGTTGTATGCCAAGTTCAGGGCCGGATAAGAAGAAAGTGGGCTGTAGGCCAAATGGCACAAGGGCCTATTATTGTCGCCGAAGGTGTTCTAAAAAGGGGTTTCGGGTACTCCCCATTCAAACTTTTGGAATTTCTAATCCGGCAAGGGTAATAATATAATATATTTCGGTCGTAGGCAGGCTACAACTATGTATAGGCCTACTACGATGGATTGATGCGCTGCTATTTCGACTTGTCAGATGTCTAAACCAGAAAAACAAACCTACTACAACTATAGAAGTTAAATTTAAATATTAATAAAGCAATATACAAAAGTTTGGAGGGCTTATCACTCTGGAAGGGCTGTAGGCATTGGCCTATTGTGCCTAATGGCTAATCCGGCCCTGGCCAAGTTGTATTAGGTCTACCAGTATTTTAATTGCATTCTCTACTCCGCTTACAGTTCATGCGTTTGCTCTCGTTTGACAGTGACAATGGGAATGTAAACATCAATTCAAGTATTTGACTCATAATTAACTGGGAAACAAATGTAATGAGTAATTTATTCACCGGTTGCCTATTGATGCAGTAACTTTGTGGTAACAAAGTACAGTCAAACCTGTTTTAGCAGCCACCTATACAGACCAGCCACCTGTGTATAAAGGCCACTCTTTATAACCTCAAAATGACACTTTCTATAGAAATGAACTTGGACAGAAAGGCCACCTGTCTATAAAGGTCATATTCTTCAGGTCCTAAAGGTGACCGCTATAGACAGGTTTCACTGTATCTAATCCTCAATGGACAATTCGTTTTTCGTACGCCGAAGATTACCCGAGGCAGCGCTGTTCCAAGCTTGCGCCACGCCAAAATCCGCGATATTTAGCAGTGTTCAGTACTAACTGCTTCCGATTTCCGTGGCTGCGTTATGCCATTTACCAAATTACAGGCAAGCTCCATGCCGGAGATCTTCGATGTAAGCTACAAACTTTCCAGTAGGGTATAATCCAATGAATGTAAAGTTGTGTACAGTGAAACCTGTCTATAATAGTCATCTTTGGAGCCTGCGAAAAATGACCTTTATCGACAGGTGGCCTTTCTATCTAGGTTGATTTCTAAAGAAATAGTCATTTTTGCGGATTTGAAGAGTGGCCTTTATTCGTAGGTGGCTGCTCTGTTGAGGTGGCAGCTAATACAGGTTGGACTGTTGGCCTATATATTAACTCTTGTCCTGCTCATAAAACTAGTTAAATGAAGACTTGAAGTCGCTTTGATTGCTGATTGGTTGATCTCTAGAGACTAACTATCTGATTGGCTATATGCTGCTACTTTTGACTTGTTTTGAAAACGTGTATACACGTCAATAGCAGGACAAGGCTTAACACAGATCAAAACAAACTGTCTATAGCCCCATAGGCGATCTATAAGCCTTACATTGATCATGAATCAGAGAAATTGAAAAGTGACAAACAAGAGAATGAATAATTATAGCTGTAAATAGCAAGATGATAGAGAATAGATATTGCATTAGCAAAATTCAGCATTTCTAGTGGTGTAGCTCATTACTGTTGAACTGTCCATTGTTCATTTTTAACCGTTTGCTATATGTTTCGGGCTTGTCTTGTGTAATTTGGGTTCTTTGGACGCCAACGTGATCTGACCTGGTCAGTCGTCCATATACGAGTCTGTCTGGCTTTACAATCACCACTCCATAGACAGGTGCAATACAGCATCCAAGACATTAAATGCTACACATATTGGCAGCCCTAACAATAGTTCGCAACGCATTACACAGCCTACCGATGTATGTGATGTAGTTTACCAAATTACCTTGCTTGGCCCGTTGCCATGGACGACAACTGGTTTAGTTGAAAATCGTTTGTTGATAAGGCGTGTATCACCAGATTCTGTTTGCAATTCAACATCATCTGAAAAGATAGTAGAGAAGGGTTAGAAGTTCATCTTGATAAAATGAACACAAATGTCACAATACTATTCTCTTACATGATCACTTGAAAGAGTTTTTAATGAAACTGAGTCAGACAATTTTAAATTCTACTACAAGGTTCTTCTGGAGCAATAGACTTAGGTCTTATTGCTTTTTAATTTACTGGATATTATCGTGTATACGACTGCCCCCAATTCTTCCTGCAAATGTGTGATTTTACCAAATAGAAAGACAAAATCATGATATAATTCTATTCAGAATGTTAAAACTTAATTAATCAACAGCTTAATTAATTAAGGTGATTCCATCCGAAATGTTTCTCAACTACAACAAACTGTTCCGATGAAAAGAATTAGGCAGTTGAAAAATGATCTGATTAGTTCGGATTCGAATATGATTAGCAAGAATTTAAAGGAAATAGATTTGAATATGATGAGCAAGAATTTAAAGGAAATAGAGTGTATGCCTAGGTCTAAAATGTATATTATATCTAGATATTGTTTCACAAACATCTGTAAGTTATATATAGGTATGTTTGTTTGTTTGTTCACTCTCGTAATCCGGCACATGCTACTCATTAGGAAGTATGGAATTGACTAGCTCTGGGAAAGAAGAAGGCCTGTTGCATGGGTTTTGAGACTCCACTATTGGGCCTAACGCACGAACGAGGCCAAAGTCAAACACTGTTAACTGGTAAAGAATCTAGCAGAGCTGTTTCTTAAACATAGATGCTCTACGAGCTGACTCACGGTGTAGGAATGTAAAGCAAATGTTTTGAAATATTAA
>OFHS01005162.1:0-12325 GCA_900245855.1 Calvadosia cruxmelitensis
ACGGATCCTGGATATAGCCAGAAACTTGAGCCGTTCCATTCAGTCAGGAACGAATCCCACCATTGGATAATCATAAGATTGATAAGCAAGACGAGTGGCTAATGGTATCGTGAGCAAATAGCAGTGACTAGCAGGAGTCAGGCCGAAGCTGGAATGGAAGTGCCTTGCGGGACTTGATCTAGATATGCGCGCATCTCTTCTGACGTGCGACTCTAGTTACCAGTGATCTCTGAGACTAGGGCCCAGGCTCCCTATCTCAGATGCTGCCGCACAAATGGTGTGAGTTTAACTTCGCTTAGATTTCATATAACCACATAAAGTACCAGTCTTCTTTTCTTGACTTCAGTAATCCTTTCACAATAATTGCTCAACGAGTTGTAAACATCGAAATTTTCACAGATTTGAGAATAAACACGGTCGAGTTTGATCAGTAGCAAGAATTTGGAGCACAAAACAGATACAAGTTGTGTACACGGTATCTCTCTTTATGTCGATGAGTCATTGACTTTATAAAACAACATTTTCTAATTGCTCTTCATGAGCAAATCACACGCGACAAGGTCGGGCTGCAGCTCACCGTATGTGGCAAACGCAATAAAAACACAACCAAAATCAACAATAGAATAACCACTGCTTACTTCGTTTGTTACTATTTTCGCTCAAACATAGCAAATAATGTTGATTGGACAATGTGGAAGCTGTTTTGCAAAGATTGTTTCAAGGTTTCACAGTCAGAAGCTAGCATTTTGACGTATTGCTTGCAGCTGACACAGCGAGTAATGGATAACATCGTCTTGCAGAGAAAACTGCTTAAGTTTGCCCGTCAATTTTAGAATTCTTTGACAATCTGAACGCACTTGTGATCAAAAGTTCAAACTTCAAAGTCATTGATAATGTTTGGAACAAGCACACGGGTAAGTAGATATGTTTCAGACACATTAAAATCCATTATTCCACTATCTAAGAAGGTTGACAAGAAGTCATGATTCTCGCTTAGTTTGTGGTCCACACTCAGAGTGCAATTGCTGCTGAAAGAATTATAAGACACGCTTTCGAAATCAGTCTGAAGCATCTCCAGAGTCAGCAATACAACACAGTGTTCTCTCTTCACAGCAGAATGATAAACTAACATATAAAAGAGCACCAAAGTGTGCGTTCATCCTCGCTGTGTCACAGGCAACTGTCAGCATGTTCAGTCCACTTGCGCAAGCAACAGCTTCATGGGCGTCGTTGATCGCAAAGCAGCTTGAAAAGTCCCTGTTAGGATCTATAATTCCTCCACGAAGCATCTACAAGCTTCCCAACATGGTTGTCTGCCAACTTTGTAACTGAAGCTATATTTCCAGAGTAAACCAGAAAGTAAATCTCATCAATAACACGACGCGCTGCTTTCACAGCTCAAACATAACGGCCGAACCGAATCATATGATTTTGTGATCTATAGAAAGCTCGATTTTCATTGGTTAAGTGGAAGCACGACTTTTTGAAATTGAAGGAATGATAATTTTCCGTACTGCCGTAACTTTGTTACTTTTATAGCTATAATAGTCATAATTATAATACCACGTTACAATTCCTATTTCATAAATAATGTTATGCCTATTTATTTATCTACTTTAAAGTAATTCCATTCACTACTATATTTATGATATATTTATTGCAAGTGTTGATCAACTTATTAAAATATGCAAATACTATAAGCATTTGCTTCAAATTCCTACATCGTGAGTCAGCTTGTAGAGCATCTATGTTTTCATCTTGTCTCGTAAACATTCCTGATAACATAATGCCCCACGAGCATGCTGCGAGAAATGGCGTTAGAAAGTGTTGTTCAATAAGAGTCGATGTTTCAAATTGAACTTCATTTTATTGTGTGACTGTAAAAGCGAAGAGATGGTGTTTGTTTGTTTGTTCGATTTTATTCACATATTATGGTGCAAAAGTACAACGAAACTATATAACATAAAACTACAGGATAACAATGTGAATATGGCAAGTAATGGCTGTAAACAGCACTTACATAAAGCCACTTCAAGAGTCATTTACAGAGATTTGTTAGGTAAAGTAATAGCATAATTCCTTTTAAAAAACATTTACAAAATTTAGATAAATCGACGGACTTAAGTTTAAACTTAAACAAAAAAAGAGATTTACAGCTGACAACTGAGTCTTGCAAAGAGTTCCATTGATTTACCAGACGCAGTGCAAAGGAATACCGTCGATAGTTTTTCGTAGATGGTCCTACATTGCTGTTCAATTTGTAAGGATGTCCTCTTGTGACGTAGGGCGAAGAGTAAATTTCGAAGAAGGCATCAGCAGGGGTGTCTACAAGTCCATGAATAATTTTGTAGCACATGCATAGATCGTGGATAATCCGCAGGTATTCAAGTGTCTCCAGTTCCGTTTAAGAGTCGACTGTTGTAATCCGCATATTCAATGTTGCATCGCTTGCAGATGAGACGTGTACAGAGCTTTTAAACTTTTTCAACGCAAATGATGTCCTTGGACAGCCAAGGGTTCCAAACTTGGGTGACTGATTCCACCAGTGGACGAACAAATGTTTTATATGCCACAACTAAATATTGTACATCATTTGTCATAAAAGAATGGAACAATTGGAAAGTACGACACCTTGCTTTATCGGCTATTGAAGCGCAGTGCAAGGAGGGCTTGAAATCTGAAGAAATGATGACACCAAGGTCTCTGCATGAAGGGAACTATCGTCTATAGAAGAGCAAGCATGAAAACATTTTGTATCATCAGCAAAACATTTGATTCCACACAGATCATCAAGAACATCACCAATGTCATTTATGTACAGTATAAAAAGAAGAGGTCCCAAAACTGAGCCCTGAGGTACACCGCTAGTAACGGGCAAAACATCAGCCTGGGCCCCATCAATGTATACTGACTGTAATCTGTCCGATAAAAAAGATGAGATCCATTGAAGGAGCTCATGAGAAATTCCATACGATTTCAGTTTCAAAAGAAGTTTGGAATGACAAATCGTGTCGAAAGCTTTTGCAAAGTCGATATAGACTGCGTCAACAGTTAAATTTCTAGTTGCATAATCTGTCCATACATTTAAGGTTTCAAGCAGCTGAGAGCAAGTAGATCTTTTTTTGAAAAATCCGTATTGATTTGAAGAAAGAAGAGTATGAGATGAGAGACATTTAAGCAAGGAGTCAGCAAATATCTTTTCCATAACCTTGCAAGCAATGCACGTTAAAGATATTGGTCGGAAATTTTGACATAATGAATGAAGACCCTTCTTGAATATTGGACATATTAAAGCTGTTTTCCTGCATGAAGGGACTTCACCTCTCAATAAGGAATATTCAAAAAGTAAGGAAAGAGGTAAAGCGATCTCCTCACTAATCATCTTATAAAATACAGAAGGAAATCCATCTGGAGTTCTATAACACTTACTTGGAAGGTTTTTGAGAGCAGTGCAAACTTTGGAAGGACTGAATTCTACAAAGGAAAAAAAGACATTTGAAGGAACTCTGTCAGGAAAAAGAGGCATGACACCATTGTCTTTCACAAAAACTGAAGCAAAATATTGATTTAAAATGGTACACTTTTCGTCATTGTCAGTGACGATTTACTGTTTTGGAGAGGAGGTACAGTAGCTTGAACCTTGGACTTCGATTTGATGTAAGAATAAAAGCTTGACAAGTTGTTACTATTGATAACGTTTTCTTCACAAGATTGAATATAATCGCGTACTGCGACATCATACTGCTTACTAACTACCCTATAACGAGATCTATCAAGCTTGTACGCTTGCTTCTTTTCAGCTAAAATTTTACGAATGTGCTCGGGATGAATATGTTTCTTTCTATAAATCTTTCTCTTAGGCACAATGGCCGCTATGCAATAATTTAGAACATCACAGATATTGGACTACATTTCTTCTACGTTTAGAGAATCAGAGAGCAAAGGCTGCCAGTCAACCGTGGATAGGTACGACTTGATAGAGGCAAAATCAGCCTTACTGAATTTTGGAATTAAACTAGGTGATGATGAAACAATGGCTGAAGGGCAAACAATTGAAAAAGTAACAGATTCATGATCACAATTAGATGTAAAAGGTTCAGAGACTTGAATTTGATTTACAAGCTGTGGTTGAGTAGTTAAAACAAGATCAAGAATATTTTTGGCTCTAGTTGCATCAGGAACAAGTTGAGATAGATTGCTTGACATGCAAGCATCAAGAAATGCATCGTGACAAAAATTACCAGAAGACAAAGGAATTTTCCAGTCTATGTGTGGAAAATTAAGATCACCAAAAATAAAAGCGGGGCATGCACGTGAGGAAATTTGATTTAGCAAGGAACATAATAGTTCGGTTGACGATTGATCACTTGTACAGGAAGGCGGATAATATACACAATTCAAGGAATATGAAACTCTGTTCGAAAAATCAAGTCCAGTGATACACATTCCAGGGTTGAGTAAAAAGCAGAACATTCAACAGATACAACCTTCAAGTATTTTCTAGCGAAAATAGCTACATCACCACGTCCACCTGCTCTATCTTTTCGAAAAATGGAATAATCAGTACCTCCAACAAGCAAAGCATCAGAGTAATAATCAGTCAGCCATGTTTCAGTAACAAAAAATTAAGCCATAAGAAGAATAATGAAGTAGATAAGAGAGCGAGGAAAGCTTGTTTCCCAATGATCTTGCATTGAATAGCTTGCACAGCAAAGGTGCAGCCGGATTACTTGCCATTTTATCCTATAAATTTACTATTTTCCACTCAGAAACTGCGCCTTTGCGCAGAATTCTAAAATTTGATCCAGTTTCGGCAAGCTTCATTTCGGCCATCTTGTACAAACCGGAAATGGTTTTTCTTTTGGCGACCGTAAAAGATGGTCTGACGAAAACATTAGCGTATTGCTCGACGACTTTGAGACGCTTTGCATTTTTTAGTACAACAGATCGTGTAGAAGAATTTTGAAATCGAACTTTAACAGGTCTCGGTTTGTCGTCTTTGTCTCGGGGCTTCCCCAAACGATGTGCCTCAACAATAGGAACGACCTTTGTTTCGCAATCACGTGCGTCAGTCAATTCGCACAAGACATCTTGCACCAAAATGGCGTCGCTGGAGACAGAGTTTTCTTGTAAACCGTATATTATCACTTTGGATTTCTTGTTGCTCGCATCAATTGCCTCTTTAACAGCCAAAGCCACGCTATCTTGGTCAGTAGGAGTGACCATTGCATCCTTAGTGGACTGAGCAGAGAACTTTGCGTCGAGGGATTTAAGTTTGGACACAATGTCCGCTAGCTTGTTCTCCAGGGCCGCCGTTCTTGCCGAGATGTCTTTCATGGCTTGGATGCAGAGGGGACAAGGCGTTGGGCATTTCTGAAGAATTGACAGATCTTTGTCATCTAGCAGCTCATGGCTCTTAGAGCAAGATGCGTGAAATGGTCCATCGCAGTGAATACAGGTCAGAACATTTTTGATCTTCTTCGTGATGTTTACCTTGCAAACATTGCATTGCAACTTACCTCCTGCCAATTATTCCGTCCTGCGGTGCTAAACCAAGCTAACTTTCGAATGTCAGGGTTTATCTTCTACCAGAAACCTGCAAATTTTCCATGAAAATACGGAGCGAAGGAAAACGTGACCGCCTCCCTCCCTCTCGTAATTCGATTCTTTTAGTGTTAGTTTCTTTCTCGCGGCTGTTTATTAATTCTCTGTTTTCTCAAGAGCAGCCAGACCAATTCCAGAATCTTTCTTTCCAAAATTCAGACCACAGTAATGTTTCTCTACCTATGTCGAAACCAGTGTAATAATAAATAGGAAAGAAATCTCTGCAAGCCTGGGACATTTTACTTGGAATTTGTGAAAGCTCGCTTGCTTTGTTAGAAGCAGTGGTTAGAAACCAATTGGAAATTTCAACATGGCGTCTCACTGTTTCACTCACTTACTGCGTCACAAACTTGACAAACTTCCAGGCGGCTATCTAGTCGCGATTGGTTCACAATATTTACAGCAATAGACAGATCTCGGACTTCAGAATGCAACCATGTGTATTTCAAATTTCGACCTTGCAAATCTAGCTTTCATTAACACATGTAGTGCCGGCGTTTATCTTTCACAACGTGGCTCACGACAGGCCAAGGAATTTCTCGGCAAGCCCAACGAACACAAACTGCTTGCTTCAACCTTGATTTTCTAGCACTTCACTTTTCGAAACATTTAGAAACTGTATAGCAATGCCATAGGAAGAACAAGCATTCAGGAAGTACCAGTCTTCTTCAGTGGCAGCTCGTGACCAAAATTGTTGGTGGGGCAGATAGAGTGGCGAAGCCACGATCGTAGCAGCTGGGCGCTGGGGGGCGCTGTAAGCCCCCAATGAGGTCGAGGGGCGAAGCCATTGGAAAACGTTTGTATTTTGACGTAGTTCAGGTTTCAGCTTTGCTTGATTTCATGCGTAGGCCTGCCTATAATTAAGTGCGTAAAATTCTCAAAATAGTTGATTTTATTTTAACATATAGAAATGTACAGAACATCAACATAATACACGCAGTAAACAATCGCAAACAATTCTATATGTATATGAAATTTGCCGTTACTTCCTTCATATGGGCAAGTTAGTCCAAGAAGCATGCACAAGGAAAACAACGCTTGTTTGTGCTTATGGGCTTATGGTCATCCAAAGTGCTTTATCAAGGCAGGTCTTATTGAAACTGCGCTTCACACTCTTTCTTGCTGAATTATGCTGACAGGGACAGACGGCAGGTCTTTACCACATCGATTATGCAATGATTAGCAACTGCCTTTGTTATCCACCGCGTGTAGTGGGCAAACCAGCATCTATGGGCAAATTCCTTTCTGCCCTAAAATGCATTCCAGTCAGCCCCTATCAGTCATGCGCACTGAGAACATCGCGGAGCGAAACGAAGGATTTTTAGGGCAGAATTCCATCCTGCCCCAAGTGATGACGACATTCCTACTTGCCTGAGGACTCCTGCTTTTAAGATGTAAACAAACAGTGCCACAAAGAAAAACCAATTGTGCATGACCCCTTTGATGCTGCATTTACGATCATACTTGCGTGACCCGCAAGCATCTGTGCAAGACAATATGGCTTTTATACCGAGACAGACAAACACAAATGAAGCCTCCTGTTAGGATAGAGTGCTGTTGACTGGGATGCAATCTACTAAATTTAACCATATTCACGTCCAGGTTGGAGAGGGGAGGGGGATGCATTTGAAGACGGAAAACGGACAACTAAGGCCTGTTTACTGGAAAAACTTTGGTGGGGAGCTGCCCCTCTTGCGCTACTGGACGAGCCGCCACTGGTCTTCTTTTCTTGACTTCAGTAATCGTTTCACAATAATTGCTTTACGAGTTGTAAACAGCGAAATTTTCACAAATTTGAGAATAAACACGGCCGAGTTTGACCAGAAGCAAAGCTTTGGAACACAAAACAGACACAAATAGTGTACTTCGTATCTCTCCTTACGTACAGCTCGCACAAATGTTTCTGCGGAACTGATTGACTTTATAAAACAACATGTTCCAATCGCTCTTCATGAGCAAACCACACGCGACAAGGTCGGGCTGCAGCTCGCCGTATGTGGCAAACGCAACCAAAACACAACCGGAATCAACAGCAAAATAGCCATTGCTCATTTCGTTTGCCACTATTTTCACTCAAACATAGCAAATAATGTTGATTGAACAGTATGGAAGTTGTTTTGCAAAGATTTTTTTAAGGTTTCACTGTCAGAAGCCAGCATTTTGACGTATTACTTGCAGCTGACACAGCGACTAATGGATAACATCGTCTTGCAGAGAAAACTGTCAAAGTTCGCCCGTCAATTTTAGAATGCTTTAACAATCGAACGCACTTGTGATCAAAAGTTCAAACTTCAAAGTCATTGATAATGTTTGGAACAAGCACACGAGTAAGTAGATATGCTACAGACACATTAAAATCCAAGCATCCAAGAAAGTTGATAACAAGTCATGATTCTCGCTCAGTTTGTGCTCCACACTCAGAGTGCAATTACTGCAGAAAGAATTCGCAGACACGCTTTTAGAATCAGACTGTAGCATCTTCAGAGTCAGCAATACAACACAGTGTTCTCTCTTTACAGCAGAATGATAAACTGACATATAAAAGATCTCTAAAGTGCAATATCCTCTCTGTGTCACAGGCAATTGAAAAGACGTTCAGTCCGCGTGCGCCAGCAACAGCGCCATGAGCATACTAATCTTATAAGCATTGGCTTCAACTTTCTACACCATGAGTCAGCTCTTAGAGCATCTATGTTTTTTCTACCTCGATGATGGTGACTGAGCTGCTTTCCTGCAGAGCTGGCAGTCCATCCTTCGATCTGACGCATAGAATCCACATGAGGTGTGGACCAAAATGTTTTCGAGAAAAGGATTACAATGGACTTAGTAATACCAGTTCATGCATGTGTAACTGACCTATGCATCTGGCTGACTAATAATAAGGCCGAAGCAAGGGCAAGGTGGTAAGGCGATATGTATGAGGTACATCGATTCAATTTTGTAATGGATCTGTGGTTAATGTGTTGCAGGATGGGGGATAATGCAGTAAGTCGGACGTTTGGTTTCTCAAGATCAAATAACATTTTTCATTTTAATTAGATTGACCACTAAGTGCAGTCTTGACGCAGTTCCTTATTAAGTTACTATGTACTTATGTAGTAATGTGGTTTGGGGTTGAAATCAGCAATTTTCAAATGAGGCCAGAACAATCTGGTGAATAGATCATCATAGGAAGAGTATCGTTTCATGAGTATCGAACAAAATAATTTCATCTGCAGGTCAATTAGCACTAATCTCAAAATGTATTTTGACTGCACATCTACATTTTATGAGCAATTTTGTAGGTTGTCATGACACAATAAGGCTGTTGTCGGAGAGAAAAATCGATTCAAAACTGTTAAGCCATTCAGTATGATTGCCATTGGAGTTCAAGCGATACAATCAGTCGGGTTATATGCCCCAAGTGCAAACCAGTATTTCTTCAAGCCAGAAAGTCTGAAAACGGCTTCATGGCCGAGTGGCAGGAGCGCGTTTCCCGGGTACGGGGTTCGAATCCCAGCCGGACCTGCAGCGTGGACCATGTTGCTGCCCTGGTGGCGAGGTGCTTAATGTAGCACGCCGTGCTGCACAATTATAATCAGTGCAGAGGTGGTTGTAAACGTCCAACCAATAGTTCTAGACAAGGGAGCCAGCCCTCGTAACGAGGGTGGTGGAACTCGTAAAACATCCCCCTACGTATACCTCCACCGTTCATACAAAAAATGTCTGTCTCCATGTGTGGCAGTTAAAAAAACAAAAACAAGTCTATACCACTAAACCTCACAATTCCTGATAGTTTCATTTGTAAGTTTCCTGCGCTTGATTGCTCCCTAAGCTCAACGCATGACTTTGTAATTCTCATGCTCTTTACGCGAGAGTTTTGCAGTTTTGTGTTTGCTCTATCGCCTAAATTCGAAAAGTCGAAAAAATCGACCACAGTAGTATTAGTGATAGGAAAATATTACATCTCTTTAAAAATTCAAAGATATTCAACTATAACGGACAGCATTTGCTGTAGGCTATCAGTCGATAAAGAATGTTTAATAATTATTATTTATTGGTGAATTTTTAATGTTTAAGCAAACTTAGTCATGATTGATCACTGATTGAATGAATTACTGATATGCTCGAATGTTTTCGAAAATGTTCAAAATTTCAGGATCAACAAGGAAGAGGTGGAATTCTAATCGAGCTAACAAAATCGAGCTGACAATTTGATGAGTCAGGATAAAAAGGCAGAACATATCTATAGAAAGAGCATTGTGGGACAAAGAACAATTCTACCTGCAGCCTGGGGCTAAGTTTGCAGAAGAGTGGGCAGAACCCTGCACTTGCAAGAATTGGGACATCTGAAGCAAGTTTCATTTTCATCAGGAAGAAGTAACTAAAAGAAATCCAGCACTAAATTTGCAACGACTTCGAATCGAATCGAGAGTGGGGTTTCAACAGATGTATCTGCCTATTTAGTTAGAAGGCGCTGAGAATAGAGCTACAATAAAGCCTTCTGTGTCATATATCAGCAGACATATGACCGTAATGGCGCTTCTGGTATTGCTTCTGCATGAGATATTCAACTTGACGCAACTTTATATTATCACGGTAAAATTGCAATATTTGCCCACATTGGATTTACCTCTGTTGTACTTTAAGTCTTGACACAATTAATATCAATTTAAAAGAGAATTTTTGCTTGGAGTGCGCCTTCCCTGATATACTGAGTGCGCCCTATAGGAAACTCTGCTTCACAATCAGCTGAACGCATCATATAAAGAACACATATACAGTGAAGCCCAGTTTACACCACCAAGTTTTCCTTGTCCAACTCCCTGCTGGTTTAAACGCATGTGCAAGGTTTTCTTGACAGGTTTTAATAATTGCAGCATAATACTATAATTATTCATAATTGCATCTTATGCTATACATTTTATACATTTATAGTAAACTTAATTATAGCAGGATCTTTTTACTTTGACGAAAAAAAACTATATTATATATAAACAGGTAGACCCAACTAATTTAAACGACCTTTTCACGGCTGAAATTAATACTTATATTGAGAGCCATAAGTTGTTTCCAATCATTAAATGAAAAGCGAACTCCGCAACAGATTATAACTGATACCTTGAAAGATGTACATAGATGAAAGAGCTCAAAACGTATTATATAGAACAGTGACTGTATTATTTGTCTTCTGTTGTGAATACTCATAAATTCTGTTTTCGTCAGGACGGGAAGATCCCCTCTAAATACGCCGGAAACTTCTAGCTAGTTATTCGTCAGGTCCTCATCGTCAAGGTAGGGCTTCCTATATTCTTCAACCTGAGACACACGTTTGCTTCTATCTATTGTGAGCGTGCAACATAGATCATCGCTGTAACTGCCACATAGTTATCATCCGTGCTGTTGGTTCCAAGCATCACTTGCCGTATGGGATGGTGGTATTGAGACTTGCGTTCCTTAAAATTTACTTGAGCATGTTGCCATTTTAGCCATTATTTCTCTCTCAACTGGTTAATAAAGGCCTTTTTAAGATACGATGGAAAGATAAACTTATTACAGCAAGGAAAGCACATTGATCTTGCCAGCAATGTTAAAATGTCAACGACACAGATGACATGGAAAATAGTTACGGTTTAAACAAAGCTTTGAAATACTTCCTCAATGGTCATATTAATGAAAGAAAGTATCAGCCTAATAGAACTGTTGCACAAGAGAAGGAACGAAAGGCTTGTCTAAATGAACTCAAGTCTGAAGTTACGAGTGTACATGCTACGAGTGACTGTACATCTTCTCTGGCAACAAATCAATTGACTCATTGAAGAAAATGATTCTAAAATAATTGTGTATGGGATTTCAGTACCTTATAATACTTATCGGAGTACAAACAGCGAACTATTAACTGTGCTTGTAATTTTATATAGCACAGCTGAATTAAGTTTAAAGGCATAACATCAGTGATGTATAATTCAAATATCATATTTGAAATATTATCAGATTTGAAATATGAATAATCTGTGCAATTTGGTTTACAAAGTTTTAAATGTACAGCGTTCTTTAGAGTATAAATGAAGATTCCCCGGAGGGTAACTTACCAGAAGGGGAGACGTAGTTCTCTGAATTTCTTTTCCGACTGATATTCGCAACACTGATACAGAATACCAGAGATAGCTGTCACTAGTCTTATCCGCAACCACAAGAAATCCATATTTTCTTAACATAAAGATACTACATTGAAGCCTCTAATGAAGGCAAAAAAAAACATATCAACAACAGTAAGATGTCGACAACACAGAAGAAGCAAATATACTACTGCCGACGGAACGGTGGTAGTGAGTTTGAAAAGTAGGGGCCGATGCCCAATCTGCGGCATCCATAATGGTTTCGACTGGAAGACCTTTGTCCACAGCAGCTGAAGTCGAAGCACTTCGAGTCGAATGAGCTGTATACGATGGGTGGACTCCAGCTAGGTGCAAGGATGATCGCAACCACCTAGAAACAGTCTGACGTGATACAGCCAGGAGTAGCACGACCAGTGCCAGTAGGAGACGAGATGAGGTTTCCGAAATTCTCCGTCCTGGATGGATTCACACGCAGTGTGTGAACCACACACAGTTTTCGATCTAATGGAAACGCTGGGAGGTAAATTTTTCTACCTGCATCACCAGGTCATGACTATTTGACATGTACATTTAAAGAGAAAGTCCACAAATCATGCGTCTCGGTCAGGACCTTCAGGTCAAGA
>OFHS01005165.1:0-12319 GCA_900245855.1 Calvadosia cruxmelitensis
TCAACAAACCAGTCAAGCAACAAACCAGTCAAGCAACAAACCAGTCAATCAACAAATCAATCAATCAACAAAACAGTCAATCAACAAACCATTCAGTAATCAACTAATCAGCATGGCAGTCTATTAATTTTAACCAATCGTCCAATTTGTCAATCATTTAACCCAGTAATCAATCACTTATTAACCGATTTGTTTTTGTTTTGATTGGTGTACTGTTGATACGTCTTCCCCTATTTGCTTCGTCAACAACTTTTATACTTGATTTCTATTTATTTTATGTTGTTGTGTACTCCAGTGTTCAGACAGCAAGAGGACGAGGTTGCAAGGGACATGTTCCTGAAGCAAAGGACGATCAACGACAGCAACGTACAGGCGTTGGATGACAAGACGTTTCCAACAATGTGGGAGAAATATGAAGTGCTATTTATCAACTTTTATCTGCCGTGTAAGTATGTGATACGATGCCATGGGTCACTGTTTTATTGCTGTGTAAAATAAAGTGTTGACCGTATGAGCTTAATAGTGTGAAATCCATGTGGAAGCCATGTGAAAGCCACGTGAAAATCATGTGAAAACCAAGGTACAGTCGAACTCGCTTAACATCCCATCGCTTAATGTCCCATCTTGCTTAATATCCCACAAAGCCAATTTGCACTTGCTAGTTGCTGTACAAACTCTCATGTTCTTACCTCGCTTTATATCCCCTCGGATAATATCCCATCTCGCTTAATATCCCGCTACTTTCCCCCAAATTTCCTGCGAAACTCGCTTATAGTCCCGTTTTAAGGATTTCTAAACTTTTCGGAACATTTCGCTTTGAGAGACTCAGACAACATGTAACTCGTTGCTCCGCCAGAGTCACTGATTAGTCGTGTTACTGTTAAAACTAATGCTAATCTCCATCAATTGTTTTTAACTGAGATGTTCTTCTTTGCTGCTGCTGAAATCTTTACGGTTCTATGATAAAACAAAGGAAATTCTTGTTTATACTTAGTCCGGTTAATATCCCACCTCGCTTTATATCCCACTTTTGGTCTGCACGAAGGGCGGGATATTAAACAAGTTCGACTGTAGATAGAAACGATGAAACCATCTGAAAAGGGCCCTTTCCACGGGGCTTCACTCTTTTATTAAATTCACATGATTCTTAACACAGGTTTTCACATGGTGCTTGTTATTTCACATGGTTTCTCAGAGGGTATTTCCTATCTCATCACATGGTTTCGACATGTTTTTATTCATAGAGTTAGTTGAATTTGTTCAATAAGATATACCACTTCACAGTCCCTCCAATTGGATTATGCACAATTTCAGCACTTTAATACAATTCATTAAACTTGTGAATATTGTGTAAAAATTTACAGGTTTTTCATCCGTTTTTCATTGATTGAAATCCTGTGAAAAGGTTGTTTTAACAAGGAGTGCGGTCTGATGATTTGGCTTTCCACCACCTTTGTACAAGAGTGACATACTACGGGAGAGCTGTTGCTATGTTGAAACGTAAACAAATAAAATTTTGGCCAAGAAAACGTTATCAGCACAGGCCGAAATAATGAAAAGCGAACTGTTTTTACTCTTTTGGTGTTGGAATAGTAGCTGTGAAAAGGCTGTTTTCACAGCTTTTTTACGGAACTGCGCAGACCTTTATGAAATTCTGGGCTTTTCATTGGGTTTTAACACTATGAATCCAAAAACATTTGAAGATTATGCGAAAACTGTGTGTGAAAGCTTGTAAAACTCGATGTGAAATGGAAAGTACTCTCTGAAAAACCATGTGAAGTAACAAATACGATGTGAAGAAACATGTAAACAGCCTGTGAATTTGATAATAGGACAAGAATCCAAGTGAAAAGTGCCCTTTTCACATGGTTTCCACATGATTTTCACATGTAGTTCACGCGACTCAAATTCATAGTATAGTGCGAACAATGGCAATCAGTGCTCTCAATTGTAATTCTTCTTTGCTGTGTCCTACTGTTGCATCTTTATCCTTTTGGTTTGTTATTTTCAGGGGACAGTCGTTCGCTTGCATTCTTGGAACCATTTGCAAAAGTGGCAAAAGTGTTTGGTAAGTTGTTACAGTTGTGAGTTGTAACTTACTGGTACCTAAAAGTTAAATTCATCACCATTGATACGCTGTTTAGGAATTGGTGCTTGGTTTGGTGGGAGCTGCTTACCCATGAATGGCAGTAGTCGAGATTGCAAACCTGTCATCACAACCAAGCACCAGTCACATTGCTAAATCAGTGGAATTCCTTTGACTATACCTGCTGCTGAATTCAAGAGAGTCAGTTGTCTTGTGATGTTCTTTCGTCAGTATGTCCTTCAGAGTTTGGGAGGGGATAAGTTGATACCCTTAGCAGTCACAGAAGCTGGTTTTGCAGAGCAGCTTATTTGGGCTAACTCGGCGTTTGCCTTCACTCACCCTGCTGCTTGATTGACACTTGTCGCTTCTGTTTCCCAACAACTTCCTGTCAACTTTCTATTTACGGGCATTTGGTGTAGTGTTGTGGTTGCATTTTCCATGCAGGGAAGGCAAAACACACACACAGATTTAATTCGAGAGGACATTTGATGAGTTTGGAAAATCTAAAAGTGCTGATTTCCATATAGCTCAATTCTGCCTTTGAGTGAAGCGTTGGTGGGGCGCAGCCCGTGATCAGTGCCCACTCCGCTCGAAGTAGCACTGACGCACACTTGCCTCCCTACTCCAAGAGAGAGGCAGGATGGGAATATTCGTAGTTTCCAACCATATTTATTGTGATGCAAGGCCTAATGTTGCATGTAACTTGCAGCCAATGCACAGACTCTGGCAAAGCAAATGTTCCAGGATCTCACTGGCAGTAGCAATGGCTATGAACTTCTGCTCACACCCATCATCATGCTCATGAACCTGGTATTGAGATTGACTGCAAGAGCCCACTAACTACATTTCTTTGATACTAACCTTAAGAAAGCTTGACATTAGCGTTATATGCGTAGGCACTGGCACAGCAGAAGATACACAGCTCCCTAGCTGCACACAATTTACTTACCACACTACGACTTCTCAAGGCTCCAAGCGTTAACATGAAGCACACTACCCAACCTGCAGCTAATCCTCAATTCCGGAACTCTCCCAACAGCCTATGAGCCAATCTGTTGTATCTGTGATCGAGACCGTTTTACTGTACAATGCGAACACCTGGACTATCACAAAATCGCCTGAAAAAGAATTAGATGTGTATCATGCATGCTTCCTATAAGCAGCTTTCAAACTTCACTGGCCTGAAAAAATCAGCAATAACAACCTAAACTATCGCGCCGGTCTAAACGCACAGAGCAAATACTCTCCAAGCAATGACTGACATTTGTAGGCCATGTCCTAGGATCTTCATGCTATTACCCACAAGCAATCTACAACGTGTTGACCTGGCGTCCTTCAGCTCCCCTTCACAAAGAACGAGGCAATACAACAACCTTCTAGGACAGACCCTTTAATTATGCAAAATATTTCTCTGTGCGTGGATAGGGCCTTGTTCTGACAAATCAAAAAAATAAAATTAAAATTTGCTCCTCCTGCTACACCACCGTTGGCACGCACATATCCCTCGCGTGACCGCCATCCACCTCAGCGTTATTCTCAGGTCGGACAATAACTTCTCTTGAGGGGGAGATGTGATGGGAGCTCAACCCGCCCCCGGACATTGTATTTATTGTTATGTTGTCGTTATCGTTTTCCCTGGTAACTAGTAGTGTCGTCATTGTAATTATTCGTAAATTATAATATCACGTGATTTCCTTTTACTTAGATTGTCTACCCTGTAATGTTGAATAAGAGTTAGTCGCTGTATGTTGCCATGATGAATGGAAGATAATATTGAAACTGCTCGCATGTGTATTTCCTTGTATTCGTGCCACGACAGACAGAAAGGCAATCTCTCTATAAAGGTCATTTTTCTCAGGTTCTAAAGGTGACCGCTATAGACAGGTTCTACTAGATTGCTAATACACTTTTGATGATGGAGAAGTTACTGCAAGATTGATTGATAACTATTTGGCATATCTATCGTTTGCAGATGTAGAGGCACCTAAACGAACTGATGTGGGATTGTACAAAGTAAACTGCTACAATTGGCCAGACGTTTGTCAGAAGGCAAATGTTACTACTTATCCAGAGATTGCTGTTTTCAGGTACACTGTCAGCTTTCTGATATATTTTGCTAATTATGCTTATATTGGTGCAGCTGCCTAATTTGTGAAATGCAATTTTGTTTCAAAACTTCCATGAGTCCTTTGCCATTTTGCTATATCTGATATCAACTGTACAGTATTGTCTGTTTTGTAGAAAGGGATACGCAAGAAGATTATTTGAGGGACCCTTGGACGAAGAACATTTTCTGAAAGCTGCTCGTTTGTACGTATCTGTGGTTTTCTAATTGTTTTATCGTTCATCACGTCTTGTCTTGGCTAGCATTAATTTCTCTACTATGTTGCTGTGTTACAGATACCAAGTGGAACCAATCACAAGTCTGCCGTTTGAATCTGACGTATCACTGTTTGAAAATGCAAAGCATCCAATGCCTGCTGCCAAATTTGCTCCCGTTTCTGTGCTGGGATTGTTCAATAGTGAAGATGACAAAGGTTAGAGTAGTTTTGTTTTGGGATGCATTTCACCAGGGTTGGGACTTGTTACTTTTTGTAGTACATTCAACTCCGCCAATAATGGTATCAGCATTTTTGATATTTCACCGACAACGGTAAATTTTTGCAGTCCCAATAAGTTTTACGGTCTGTCTTTGTTAGTTATATTTGTCAATACCGGCATCACCATTACGGTTTTCCGTCTATATCGGTGTGCATTTTGGTCCCAAACCCCATTCCTTTGCAAATGCCAATATTTGAGCACTCCCAGCTCATTTGCACAATATTTATTCAATAAATGAAGGTTTTCACTTGTTAGCAAGAATGCCGCCCTTCTTTATCGGATGACTGACAGGCAGAGAAGCTGTGTCATGTGTGCCTACTGCCTTGTAAATTCCAGCTTGCCTTGCCGTGGTTTCATACCTATTTCTGAATTCTGATTCGCTGTGAGATTGGCATTCCAGACATATGTAGCTGTGCTGACATTCTAGAGATGCCTGACTGTACAGGCTGCCAAACTTCTAAGCCAGTTTTGTTCACATATGGCCCCATTGAGATGGAGATTTGCTACTATCTGAGTTGATAATAAGCAAGAGGTGCAGCTTGCATTTATTGGCGATTTTCCTGTGTCTGTTTTAGTTTCACACAAAAGTGACTAAATGCTTTTATTGAGTTGTAGGATGACTGTACCTTTATGTCATGTAATATTCCACTGAAAATGGTTAGTTTCAATGGCTGGGCTGCAGAGTAACTAGTTACGTCTGTAACTAGCTATTTGGAAAGTTTGCTTTTCTGGTCAATTCTCATGTAAGCAGTTACTTTTTGCTGAGAGCAACATGTGACCGTAACTCGCTACACTTTTATATAGTAATTATAGTAATGTTTCCTGGCTACCTTGGTCTGCAATTGATTTACTTTTCAGTTTTGATCCCTGGTTAGCAGGATGTTTATTCCTTGCAACTACATGACTTCTGTGATTTAATTTGTAGTTTTATAAAGCTATCACTAGCAAGACACTAATGTTAATGGTTTGAATTGCCGACTTAATTCACATCGTCATATCGTAGCAACACCTGTTACCTATCAACTTTGTGCCAGGTGGCACATAAGGCCTCTAAATTCTGTCTCCACGTCGCCCTGTCAGTCGTGACTGTCCTCGGCTGGTTCCACGCTCTCCATCCTGCCCTCCCTTCTCCTTCTCTACATGACATCTCCAGGTGGTCTTCGGTTTTCCTCATTTTCTTTTCCCTCAGAAACCCACATCATGGCCGTCGTAGCAAAGAGCTATATAATCACTAGTGTGGCATCTGTCACTTAATCGACTGTCGCTTGCCATCCATAGAGAATGACATATTGCAAGGCCACCATTGCAGAATTTAACCTTCCCTGCCTTTGCCGTTTTACTCCTCTAGAATTGGAAATGTTCAAAGAGACAGCCTTCAACATGCAAGGCCATGCTGTGTTTGGCTTTTCTACTGGAAAAGTGGCAAGTTCACGGTGAGAATGTTTGCTGATATTTGATCCCCTGTTTCGGATAGTTAATTTATTCCTCCATTCGTTGGTATTATTGGTATTTGGTGTGGGATTTATCTGTTAGAAAGATGCAGAAAACAGAACCAACCATCTTATAGACTCAGTACAGCTGTATGTTGACGAGTCCTTCATTCTCTTTTTCTGCTGCATTGTTGAATGATAGTACTTTTGAAACAATTAGTCGACGCCTCAAGTTGATGTTTCGCTCAGTGTCTGACCTTCTGTTGCAGTGCCGAGAAGTACAATGCAAAGCTTCCATCAAGTGTTGTAATCAGGCATCATTCATCTGGGACTTTTGACGTGACTCCGTTAAGTGACGCAACAACTTTGAAAGGACATCTCAAAGTTTCATCTCTTCCTTCATTTGTAAGTCAAGCATATGTGAAATGTTTATCAAATATGTATCAAACAAATCATGCATTTGTGTGACTCAACATGTGTCAGATGTAGGCTAAATTTATGCCTGTATCAAATGTTTCTAAATGTATTACATATTCGTGGATTCCTTGTCGATAAAGGGATATGCCCTCTACATGCAGAAATGTACAATAGTTATGAAAATTGCTTGGATCTGTTTTGTTTAGTCAAAACCCCATGCGCTGTGCTGTGTCAGCATGATTGCATATCATATATACTTTATATTATATAGTCAACTCCGCTAATAACATTATCATAAGTATCGGTATCACCTTTAACAGTGTTCTTTTATATCGGTGCTAATTTTGATTCCAAACCGCCATTCTTTTGTCAATGTTGGAATCCACCATGCGCAGTCCCACTGCATGTTTGTATATAAGTGAGTTGACGTCTGCCACGGGTGAAGACGCCAGGAAAATGCTTTGTTTCCAAATCAGCCGCACTCTTTTCAATGATGGTCAATTTCAAGGATATTTCTTGGCTGTCAAAATTGTAGATTTCAGCTCAAAGTCACGTGCCTTAAAACAAGTGTATCCCGTCATGCATTGGGACTGCGCTTGGTCCATTGAGTACTCTTGGATCATTTTCTACAATGTTAATTAATTCAATAAATTTCAATAAATATGTGTTTCCTTTGCTGTTTTGACCGTTGTTCTGTTTGCGTTGACTGATAGTCGGAGAAGCTCTACCAGCAGAGCCTTGTGAATTCCAGGTCACATTACATTAAATATGTGCCAATATTTTTGATCAGATATCTTTGTAGTTGTTTTTTTTTATTTAAAAAAGCTTTTTTTAAACAAAGAACATCATCTCACTTTGTTTTTCAATATCGATTTTCAGAAACATCCCTTAAATAAATTTGAGCAGTCCCAAGGATACTGTTTCTGGTGGACTTGACTGTAATCAAGTCATTCAGTGCTTTGCTGACGTGTGGTTAAGACGTCAATATGAGAATACCGCCATAGTGTTGTCAATGAAATAGTCATAAACAACGTATTCACAGCCAGCTTGCAGCCCATTTTAATGAGAAATGTGAGGTCTCATTTAACAGCACATGCTATGTTTAAATGAAATTGGCATGAACAACGTATTCACAGCCAGCTTGCAGCCCATTTTAATGAGAAATGTGAGGTCTCATTTAACAGCACATGCTATGTTTAAATGAAATTGGCATGAACCAAATACATTTCCTTGAATGAAAAGATGTCATGTTTTCACTAGTGGCGTCATTGATTCAACCACTATGGTCATCTTTTTCCATTTGTTTTTGCAGGGTCGACTGACTAGCTCTAATCTGCCACAATACAGGTCATTAGGTCACAAGCTTGTCATTTTGTTTGTGATTGACGAGGATCAGGAGCATACTATGTACTCCCATGGCATCAAGGACTTGGCCAACCTTAGGAAATGGGATGGCATCTCCTTTGTTTACATGCCAATGTAAGTACACTAATCGACTACATACAGTGAAACCTGTATTAGCGGCCACCTCTATAGAGCAGCCACCTGTGTATAAAGGCCACTCTCCATAGCCCCAAAATGACACTTTCTATAGAAATCAACCTGGCAGAAGGGCCACCTGTCTATAAAGGTTATTTTTCTCAGGTCCCAAAGGTGACCATTATGCACAGGTTTCACTGTACCTGTGTTTTAAGAGACCACTGTTTGTTTGTCTCTCAACACAACTTGATTTTGGCATGATTGTTGTCTCAGTTGTATTCTTAGTTGATCTCATTCTTATTTCATCTGTTGGATGACTTGTACAGGCTGTAACGTTAGTGATCACCTGCCTTAAGTGACCACCTGTGTTAAGAGACCACTGTTCGTTGGTCTCTTGTGCTGTCGTTTAACACAGGTTTGACTGTATTTTGTGATCTGCAGGACTGATGTTCAAGGTAATTCGCTGAAAGTGGAGTATCTTGGGGACACACCCGTTCCAGCAGTTGTCTATGTCGATCATGAGGAGGTGGGTGCATTGTTCACTTTTGCGATTGCGAGGCTGCACATGAGCAATCTGAGCCCAATGCCTGTTGCAATACTTCACATGCTTTTGAATTGAAGTGCACAATTTTGACAGCCAAGAACAATCCTTCGTCAAATTGTCAGCCTCAATGGATGTAGGAATACAGTTGTCTTCAGACGCATATTGTATAATGTAAATTTGACAGCCAAGAACAATCGTTGAAATTGCCTATACTCCCCTGTATTTCGATATTCATAATACAAAGCCGCAAACCAGGGGCTCGGTCGTAACTAGTTACTGTTGTAAAAACTACTTTGTCTAGTAACTTTACGAGTACAGTGACTAGTGATTTTGCATAAAAGTAATTTGTAACTTTAACTGGTTACGTTTTTCAGTGCACTAGTCGTTTTACAAATTAATTAATTTCCTCAATTTAATCTATGGTTAAGTTACGTGTTCACTTTGCAAGTTAATCCAAGTAATCACTTTCTAACTCAAAACATGCTTCCATGGGTTCAATTTCCCGCAACATGAAATCATGTTTAATTTGCATTCTGCGCAACAGCCAACATAAATGGTCCTTTCGATACTTTCTCTGATCTTCAATTTTGATAATGTAACTTCAAAATACCTGGAACTAATTGCTTTTTCTGGACAAGTAACTATTAACTTTAGAAAATTACATTTGAGAATGAGTAACTTTTGAAAGAAATTAGTTTATTTCTGCACCATGTAACTGTAACTGTAGCTAGTTGCTTTCAAAATTAACTGACTAATTAACTAGCTTAATCCTATATGAAATCAGTGTGATCAATTATTGATTGTGGCCAGTTGCGATGTTTATTAATGACCTTGTTGATTTACTATTAAATTTGCCACTTTGGCCACCTGTGTTCTGCAATCACCTTTCGTAAGCGACCATCATTCTCCATTGCCAGGGCGTCGTCTACAAATTTGACCATCAAATCTCTCATGTGATGTTGGTCAACTGGGTAAAAGATTGCATTGCAAAGAAGTTGGAACCTATCTGTGAGTAATTGCGATTTATTACATTTTGATATTCTATAGATAATTATTTCTTGGCACAGCACAGTGAAACCGGTCTATAATGTCCACATTTGGGACCTAAGGGAACTGACTTTTATAGACAGGTGACCTTTTCTGTCCAGGTTAATTTCTGTAGAAAGTATCATTTGGGGGTTATGAAGAGTGGCCTTTATGCACAGGTGGCCGCTCTATAGAGGTGGCTGCTAATACAGGTTTGACTGTACTGGTTGTTGAGCAACAGTTGTACTAACATCGTGGAAATGTGGTACAACATTGGTTTCTCAAAATTAGCTAGATTGCATTCATTTTTGAACATTTTCTATAACCATTGTATTCATAATCACTCAGTTGTGTTGTATCGAAATCTTACTAGCTCTGGACACCACCTGCGTCGTTTTTAATGGGGGTATGAGACTTTGCCCTCTTCCTTGCGACGTTTTGTTTTTCTTCCTTACTCTCTAATGCTTTAACAAAGTTGATGATATGATTTATATCTTGATCAGCCTTGAGCCTTATTGACCTGACGCCCCAACTCCCAAATTCTCCATAATGTACGCCACAGCGAACCCTTACCCGGAACTCCCAGAGGCGTGTTTTTATTTCTGTCTTTATTATTGCTTTTAGATACGATGAAAGAAATGAATTGGCGGCCGTTAAATGAAGGGTTTGATTTCGTCAACAAGCCTTCACCCAGAGACGAGGACGAAAGACCAGCCTTGTCATCTGACCAGGGCATTCATGGTTCGAGGCTGGGAAGGAAAATACCAATAGCGAAGGAGGAACCTGCGGAAGGCTCACCTCATTCGAGAGATGAGCTATGATTTTAGGCGCTTTTTACACATCTCTGTTAATCTGTCATGCAGTGTTGTGTTCTTGCTTGTGAAGCGTCTTGTCTAAGCTGCAACTTACTTGTCTTGTCCCCTTTGCATCGACACTGGAATGATTGAAATCTATTTATCGAGAACGGGATTGCGTTTGTCTTTCTTTTGAATCTTGCTGTCTTATGATGCTGTTTGATGGCATCCATGGAAATGGGACAGGATGTGCCATTTTGATATCAGATTACACATTTCAGGATCTCCAGAAAAGTCCCAAAATCTCTGGATAAGTTCAAAATTATACAGTCAAACCTTTATTAGCGGCCACCTATACAAAGCAACCACCTGTGTATAAAGGCCACTCTTCATAACACCAGAACGACATTTGCTAAAGAAATCAGCCTGGACAGATAGGTCAACGGTCTATAAAGATCATTTTCCTTAGGTCCCAAAGGTGACCATTGTAGACAGGTTTCACTGTACCCTAAACTACCTAACCTATGAAAAGTAGGCCCCAAACTATACCCCCTATTCGTCTGCCTGTAGTCTCTACAACTACTAATTAAGATACCCAAAAACTACTGATATTTGAAATGGTATACCCCAAAGATCCACAACCTCCAAAAATTACTCCAAAATACCTGGCAAACTCAAAACGTCAGTACCCTCTAAAATAGAATCACCCCATATACCTAAGATACTGTATGCAAGTACCCCTCCCCCTCCTCCCGGCCTCTTCTACCCTTAAATTTTATATCTTGTAATTAATTTTTTTCTAACGAAGTGTTTACCTTTTCGGCTACCAGACGGCAAGCTCATCGTGATCGCCGTCCGACTGTTGGTTTGCGCACGTCCAGCTTTTTGTTTCTGAGATAGTTGCTAAGGGGGGAGGGGGGGGGTCGCCCTCAATGTTCAATCAAGTCACAAATTAAGGAAGACGGAATCCTGTGAGAAACCAGTCGGGGTGGATTCTCCTCTGTAATATGAATATCACTATCTTACGATGAGAGGATGGTTTATGTAACAATGTATGTTTATGTAAGAGATTGACGATCGAATGTTATGATTTCAACCTAATCTTATGTTATAATTATTTTCTGAAATTTATTCAAGCGTTTCTAATTATACGATTAGCTTCTTGTCACAACACCTCCAAAGTAAGCGAAACAAGTCTACTTCAACCAACAGGTATGGAAACAACTGTCGAAATGATATCTATTTAAACGTAGATTCAATCTTAGTAATGTAATCCAGATGCAATGTATCCCCATGACTCTCTCAATTATTATTTCATGACTGTGGATTTGAATTGAGTTCTCAGTTTGTACAGCGAATGTTGACTACGGTATGTCTCATCCAATCATCGAACCATAACGAAGAGTTTACCACAGCAAACATTGCATCATATTGTTTTATTTGCAGTCAAAATGCTCTTTGCTTGGAGAAAACTTTAACATTTTCTTGCGGGTACACAGCAACCCCCCCTCCCCAACAAAAATTTCCCACCCAAAATAAAAGGCTAGATCGCCACTGACGAGCAGTCTTAGCGTCGCCTGAGTACGGGATGCTGTCCACTTTCATCAGAATCACTGCCTGCAGTCTCGTCTCCATTATTCTCAACTAGAGGCTACGTGCCGTCAATTTGGCGTCATGATTTGATTTGTGGCTGCTTTGGCGCATGCGGAGCACTGTACTGCCTTTTTCGTCTGACCATTTTCCGTGAGTGGTGNTGAATTGAGTTCTCAGTTTGTACAGCGAATGTTGACTACGGTATGTCTCATCCAATCATCGAACCATCGACGACCCTATAATACGGAAACGTCTGTCGGTTTGTATGTTTGTTTGTTTGTATGTTTGTTTGTTTGTTTGTCGGTACAAAACCGGGTACCTGCTACTCTGTAGAAAGTATGGGCGGCAA
>OFHS01005167.1:0-12316 GCA_900245855.1 Calvadosia cruxmelitensis
AACATACAAACAAACAAACAAACAAACATACAAACCGACAGACGTTTCCGTATTATAGGGTCGTCGATAGATAAAAAAGTTCAAAATGTTCGCTTCGGCATCGGAACGAGACTGGGGCCTCGCTTGTGCTAAATGTCCGATTGTTCGTCGCAACAGACCTTCTCGCTGAACTAGAACGTTTTATGCCTTTTTGACTACTTGATTGTTCTCTGTTATCGATTGTTTCTTGATCTAGTGTTGCTTGTGTGCGTGTATGTCAGATGTATATTTTTGTCTCATCTTAAAATCAAAGCCTAAGCTCTGTCGTGCAATGTTGCTTACGACAAGAACGTGGTACTTTGCCATGCAACTTTCCCTTGTTGCTTTGGAGCTTTGCCCAATTGCTACACATTTTTTTATTAGGGATTCCTAAGAAGGTACTGTTCTTGTTCAGGTTCAAATGTTATTTATTTTATATCTCAAAGGCATTGCATATCCACGGTGGAGACGCAGCCGCACAAGGAACCTTAGTCGGTGCATTGTTGACGATGTACACTAACCTGGTAAAGTATTTATTAGCAGCGTACTGGCTATCTCCACGCGTTTACATTGAATTGAACGTTGCTTCATGACGTTACATTTCGTTTCAGCGCATGCGTCATCCCCGCATAGTCGATGTGTTGTTGGGCATTCCCGGATGTGACAAGCAGCGCTTGATGGTACAACACGGGACAAATTACTTTGGCTTGGTGGTACATTGCTTACTTGCGTGATGCGTGTGTATTTTTCGTTTTCTTCACTGCAGAAATTCGACTTGAAAGTTTTCGGAAGCAAGAAGCCGATGACGGAAAAAAATAAAAGAATTGAATTTAAACATTTCGTTTCTGGTGCGATCGAGGTGAGGTCAACAAATTGAAGGATGTCATGTGCGACCTTTTTTCGAGACTAAATGATTTGGTCAACCGTGGATTGCTCTATTGTTTGTTGATTACAGTCTGCTAATCTCTCTTCAGCAGTATACACGTTTAAATATTACTCCAGAGCGTTTATAGCTAATTTAATTAACAAAGTATAAAGTACAGTTATCTCATTCTAAATGAATTTTATTGGATGGTTTATTAATTTATGGCTATATATATTTCTGGATATGATAATTAATTATAAATTATACTCTTACGTCTGCGTCTCAGAGTATTTCTTTTCTCATCAGTGTACGACTTTCTGTATTTGTAGCGGAGCGTCAGTGAATTGTTTAAGAACGACATCGAGCGATCCGCTTTGCCCCCACTCACCCCCAGGAGAAAGCCCCAGCGTTCGATATTCGACGAAGCGAATGAAATTGAAGAGTCCATCTGCGCGTTGTTTTCAGAAGCGTCGGCTTGAAGCCAACACAACTATTGCAGACTATGACAATCCGCTGCCGTTTGTGAATAAGGCAAGGCAGCTTCGCACAACAGCTCCTCGCAGCACGTAAAGACTAAAGACTATTGTTATGTGGAAGCTTGTCAAGTTGCTAAGCAACATCAGCTGACGTATCACAGGTGTTTTTAGCCATATTAATGCCCGGATGCGAGTGATGAATTTGTATAGTTTAAAATGAATTTCTATCAATCTTGTGATGCGATGATGGAATCAAACGTTTCTTATCGCGTGTTAAGTTCGGCACAATCGTGTCTCTAGCATGTGAAGGACTCGGCAATTTGCGTTCGATTGACGTCCGCGATTCCAGTTGCCAGCAATCTGGTCGCACTGTGTCTTCTTTGATAAGCTGCGATAAGTTACTTCGCTCCTCTGTTTGCAATTCTAGTGATGTTGCTCAATCGTCTTCGTCGTCGCTGCTATCCGATAGCAAATTCATTCGATCCAATCGCACGAAGTCGGAATTTGGCTGAAAATTAAAGACGAATATCGTTGTCTTGTGCTGTTTACTCAGAACTGACAAACATGCATAATGTGATTACTGAAATTTAACTAGATTAGAAGTAAATGTGTTTCCTTTTATAGCCGCGTCTGCGAACATTGTTACTGATGCAATTAAGCACCCTTTGAAGTAAAACGTTAGCTAACTTGATGTAATTATTACTATTCTCACGGCGACAGACGAGAAGAATTCGAAATAGACCGAACACTGCAGCTGTCGGATTAACCGAAGGACATGGGAGTACTCTTTATAGTAGGAAACCAGCGTGACTCAAACTGGGGCAGAACCTCCGTCTTCAAGCAATTGGGTGTTTTCTTGACTGCACTGGAAACCTTGCTAATCGTGACGGAATAACTGAACTGATTTGACATGTTACTGCGACCTTCAGACGTTGTATTGCACCACTTCCCTTTTTGATTGGCTTCTTGTCTTACCTTGCCACCGAAGTATCGCACTTTCTTCAGCTTCCGTCGTTGGCAACATCGGCAGAGGATAATCGCTGTAATTATGACGACAGCTCCGATGACGGCCGACGTAATCGGGAGAATAATACTGGTGAAAACGAAGCGAGTGCTCTGGAATGCAAGAAGGCAGAATTCAGTTGCGAGATTAGAACATGCCTGCAGAAACGCATCAGATAGGATGACTTTAAACACCCATTTCGCTTACCTTGTGTTCGAAGTTTTCACTAGGGATAGGTTCTGAAGAGAAAACGAATATAATTGTATCCTCACAAGCTATTCTGAGCCAAATCTACGTCATCATCATCAGCATCGCATTCATTAATATCAAGTGTAATCTACGAAACAATATAATCTTATATTCAGTACTGCTTATATTAGGCATTAAGATTATAAGCTTCTTAGCATTTTAATACATACCCATATATTCTGAATGATAGTTTGTAATAATATACAAACAATCAAACAAACAAACATCGTTATTATCACGGATTTGTAAATTCATCTCGTGAGTCTCAGATTTCCGTGGTGCCACAAACAGCTACAGTATATAACAAGCCTAGAGAATGGTGGACATATTTGTACAGACAATAAATATGACTAGGTAAGAAGCATGACAGTGACAGAAGTGCTATAATATTATTTATTTATTTATTTAGGAAATAAATATACCACATTGTACTGGCCAATGACGATTTTAATACCGTTCAGAAACACGTCAACTTAGGTTTGGTTAGTTATCAGTATCTGGTATTCACCTGGATTTCCGGTTTCGCCGCCATCTTTACCTGGTCCTGAGATCGATGTGTGGTGCGGAGAATAATTGATCGCATCTACGTGCCCGCTTGTGAATGGCTCCGTGGGCAAGGTGCGATCGCTCTCCCAAGAAGCTGGGCCAGATGATACGCTCCCAGAGAAGTTGTAATTCTGATCGACGGGCGGTAGCGAATAATGCTGACTGGATGAAGAAGCGGGAACCCCTTTGCTCAATGTCGGCGACGAGAAATCTGTAGTAACGATTCCCACAGCTGCAGTTGACGACGATGAGATGATGCTGCTGTTCCTCGATGCGTTGGGGCTTGCCGTGGATTCCATGATGCCGCTTACGTTGCCACTAGCAACGATGGAATTAGCAAGAAGCGATGAGGAATGTGAGAAGGACGCAGTTATGTTAATTGAAGCTGACGATGTGAGAGCGCTGCCAGTCGACATTGTTCCATTTCCATTGGAAATACTTGATGTCTTTTCCATCAATAAGTTTGTGATAGTTGTCGCACTTGACGCGTTCACATTCAAAACAGTCGGTATAACCTCCAAATACGGTGTCGTAGAGTAATCACTTGCGATGCTTGTCGAGTTCACATTACTCGATGAATTGACCAGCGATTGCGATGGCGAGATTGCGCTTGTCGAGTTCGCCACCGTTGAATTTTGAGTTGCGTTGGCCTTCAACACGCCCAGTGGCGTCGAAGATTTAGTACTGGCTTGATCTGACGACAGTTCGTAGAAATACTCCCGATTGAAGACGCTGTCCATTGGATCCGTATCGCCTGGATCGTCTTCAACATCATCGCTTGGTAAATGATCAGCTGCAATTCCATTCGCTCGCCCGTTCACATGGCAGAGGGCGAGGCATAAAATCACTGCATGCAAATAACGGGAGGAGAACAACATCGTTGCCCAGTTATAAATAATAATGTCTCACGCGCGCTGCTCCATTCGGCGACAGTAAGTTTGAGAATGTTTAATACGTGGCTGAGTTCAGCAGTAAAATGTGGTTGCCTTCGATCGTTAATCCCCTCGACTCCTTGCCTACCTGCCAGCCATGGCTAGCGATCGTCGTGACGTCACTGAAAGCGGGCGACAAACAGGTCTCTGACCCGGGAAGGCATTGTTCTCGGGACTGGGCACGATGCACGATTCAACATGGTCGTCAGGACAACGGCGAACCTGTGCAGTCGGTATGTGTTGGGCACGTGGCGATGTCGTGAATAGTTTTGCACGGAAATTGTCGCCTGCTGATGAGAAAAGCTAAAGGCAGTTAACAAGCCTTGGTTTCACCATGAGTCCAATTGAAAACAGAAATCACGAATGCCAGAAAATATATTCTTATTAGATTCTGAGCATTCAGACGAAACAATGTTGTTTTCCGCCAATAATAAATCCTCAACGCACTTGGAAGAGCGAGCAATGCATCTTGAAATGGGTGCTGGATTGTCTTACCATCTATTCACCATGAGGCAGCTTGAGCTTCGTTGCCATGTCACCGATTCAATAGTATCACAATGCCATCTCCGTCGAAGGGGGCGTTCCTGGGCTCCAATAGGCCTTCTTCGTAGTGCTTTGTAACACAAGTTGGCACTTGCTCACGAATGGATAACCTTTTGCGTGGATTTCAATAGTTTTAATAAAAAATAACACCGGCATCCTGTCGTTTCGCTTAATCATACCATCATGTAATCGTACCACTGAGCCACATTATCTTACCATGCATGCCAAGGCGGAATCGTTTTACCTGAACACTTGACCTTCGAATAATTAGTCCACATGACAGTCATCCGATGCGGTCCGATTAAGCGGAGTAGAGGAACATTAACATAACTAATGGACGGCAATAACATCAACAGAATGGACCTTGGACCAACCATGAAAGTCGAAGCGATTTTCAAAGGAATTTCGCTAGCTCCATTCAACAAAAAGTGACCAAACCGCAATAACAACAAAGAAATCGTTGAAAAACTCTTCAGCGAGTATATAATATGTCAGCCTAATTGTATCAATGGTTTATTTTACAAGTTTTGCTATTTACAAACAATCAAAATTGTAGGTTGGGTCAAGTCAATGACAAGAAGTCAGCGAAATCTGTACAATCCGATCCTCACGCGCGCTTTCATCACAAGCGATCAAGGATCTGAAATAAATAAAGACGAGAACCTAAACAATGATGGCAACACAGGACCTTCAACATCATCACACACATTCACATCTCAACAAATGAGGTGATTTAGTCAACGTTGGTTGAAGAAATCGTCACGGCAATCGGTATTTATTTCTCGCGATGTGTCTCTCATCTTAGGACAATACTGGTTAAGGTGAATAAAGAAGTCGCCATAACTCACGTCAAATTGAACAAAGTCAAATTGTAAAATAATTGTTTAATATGATGTCTATTGCTTGTCGACTGTGCCTTGCTGTCATGTGGGAACAAATTAACAGGGGATCACTGGAACCAATCCTATTACACTCCAACGCTTGTAATTCACAAGGATGATTACTGATGCCACTCTCTATTGAGTGAGACCGCACCCTGTTCAGTACTCACCACATCCGACTGGGTCTGCTTCAGGGCCCCATATTCGTATGGTTCCATCGTCGCTTCCAGAGGCCATGACACCAGGCATGGATGGATTCCAGTGGACGCAGTTCACGGTTCGCGTGTGACCTTGCAGCGTGGCGATGGGCGTTTCCGTGCTTGTATGCCAGACATACACGGCATTGTCTGAAATGACAACAACGCAAACCCTGAACATCAGCTCAAAAGTGAAAACAAAGTTACTGTGGATCCCACTATACGCAACACGGAACTAAAGCTAAAATGCATCAACGTAATAAAGCAGTTCTAAACTAAATTCTAATCAAATAAAAGCAGTTCCAATACATTCAAAACTATGTCACAACATTATCAATATCACTAAACTCTGACAATCTTCAATTCTGTAAATAAATGCAAAATGCATTTCCTCTTCATGTTTAAAAACGGTAACGCAATAAGCCCATGGATTGTACTTCTTTGGGGCCCTCAAGGACTCAAGTCAACATAATACATAAACCACATGGCAGTTTTTAAATTACTCTTAGGATTCTGGAAACTATCAAATATAAATTATCAAAATATGTTCTTATGCTCTATGAGCTAATAATTTAAATCTGAATCATTCGTCGTTAAGGTTAATAGTTCTCAATGCACTAATCGCATTCCTTCGCTGGATGGCAATACAGTACCAGATTACCAATCCGCTGGGACAGAAAAGCCTTTCAGTGTTTGTTGCCTGAGATTTCGTTCAACATACTGCAGAATCAAGCTCTGCTACAAAGGTCTTGCGACTTGAGCTAAAAGCCCCAGTGTCATAACAATCTGTCAGAAGAGATGCGTCGGTTCCACATGGGGCTAATAATTTGATTGACAACCAGACGTTGTTCGCAAACCATAGACCACATCGACCAACATTAACAATGCTGTTGACAATCGGTTCCTCGCATCTTGCAAACAGCGATACGAATTCTCACCTTCGCTACCGCTGGCTATGAAGTCCTGATTGACGCCGCCGAAACACGAGTGGATCATGTAGAAGCCTTGCGTGAGACCGCGGAACTTACGCATCTGCACACGGTGTTTGATATCCCACATGTGAATGCCCTTTGAAGAATACACACGGTGACTTATATGTTATTGGCACGTGTATGCGGCAAGTGAGTGAGCGTGTGCAAGGCAAAAGAGGGCGACGGAAAATCTCGTCTTCAATTGAAGATCCCACTCACCTGCGAGGCTACATTCAGCAAGAGATATCGATCGTCACGTGACACGGTGAATGACATGATGGGGTGACTTTCTTGGATGCTGAAAAAAAAAGCACAGAAAACGTCAAGACACAACTGAAGAAGACAGCCTCGATCACTCGATCAGTAACAACCAGACTGTACATCCCATGAAAGGCCATGATCACAGTCACTTACTGGAGCTACATTCAGGTTCAAGAACATTTAGTCTGTTTGTCAATAATACTTCTAACGTCATCTTAATTAATATTCTCGCGCGTAAATCTCCATATCAGTTATCAATTATTATTTATATGCTGAACACTTGAATAGGTTACGACAACGAAACGACTTGAATTACTCAGACTGTATGCCGTGTCGACCTCCAAGTGTTACATTATTTGCGAATCAAACAATGAAGATCCGTACCGTACAGGCACTGCACTTACAGACTATTATTCGTGAGATCGTCGAAGTTGTAGGTTCGCACGCGCATGTGGGTGTCGCCTGCTATCACGGATTTGCCGTCCTTCAACACCGCCACGGCATTGACGCGTACGCCTTCCCATGATTCCATGACGTTACCATCGAGATCCTGGTACGACAAACAACGACAACAGCCAATGACAAAGCCGCAACACCATCACTTCATCGGTAATTCTATTATCCATAATCATGCTAATTAATGTCAACGTCATTCCTGTCTGCACATGCGCAATTGTATCTCGTCTTATATAAACTTGCTCTGTCTAATTATATTCACTTGAGCTTAGGTTTGTTGCCGCTCGCACACGCAATTCTATGTCTCCTTCATGTCACCATCCTTTCGAACATAACAAGCAGGAGCGTCATCAGGGTTCCTATCGCACACTTACGCATTGGTAGAATTGTCCCCGTGTGCCACCCGTCACAAATTCCTTGCCGTTTGGATACCAACTGCAACATGTTAAACTGTCTTCAGGCGAATGACTCATGCGACATTTTAAAGAACCGCTCTGTCGTGAGAAAGACAACAACAAATCGTTAGCTGGACAAATAACCTAAAACTGTCATAATGGTCCACCCCGTCTACTAAATATTATTTTACGTGCAATTTGAAATGACTAGCATCACATACTGAAGTGCTTAAACTGGAAATGCCAAACATTAACAACTCCCAGAACTCGTAAAATCAACACAGAATAGTTTCTTTCACTAAAATCAGCTAGGCCTGTAGCGAAAACAAAGGATTCACTCTATAGAAGAAAAAAAACGAATCCAACGATAGCTTCAACAACAGTCATCTGGGTCCTAAGTCTCAGCTATATGATGTGTTATTGACTTTGTGAAAGTCTACCAACGAGGCAAGTGCGTTACGCTGTGTCAGTCTCAAGTATCATAATGATCTACCAATATCTACACAATTTACTCTCTAGAATTCAGATTAGCAGAGTCCGTAACTAATATAACCCAGGAGACTGGCATCAACAGATCTCTAAAACCGCAAGAAAGATAAAGACGAATGGTGAAGCAGCCACGTGGTCACACCTGAACATGCCATATCCATAGCTCAGAGCAGTCCTCAGGGCCGCACGCAATGAGATGGAGATCGTCAGGACTCCACGATAAGAACGCCACGCCGTACGTATGGCCTTGTAGCGTGCGATATTTCGTCAACAAGCCATCAGCCTACAAAGTAACAACGAAGAAAGTTTAAATCCAATGGAGACATCATTGGTATACCACCTTCACATCGTGGGTGAGTTAGATAAATATCATTTTTTGGTCATAGAAGATCAAGATCATCATCGACAAGACGACAACCGGTATTATTTCAACCGTGATACGGTGTTCCATCAGCAAGCAAGCTGGCTGGGCTGTTTCACACGCCACACTGACGATGCGCTGGCATACCTCACCGGCTCATCTGAGACCACCAGTCGCCTGCCAGACCGCCCCTACGCCCGGTGGGTAGATAGCATCGTGAAATGGACCAGCCACTCCCCTGATCAGCTAGTGGAACTAGCCGTAGCGTGTGCCTTTCTTGCTCCACAACCTCTCAGAAGGAGTACGAGGCTACAGGGCCGTGCAACTGGAAGTGGCTGAACGCGACTTTGTCTCAATGCCGGAATGGAGTGGAATGGAACAGAACTATTTTAAGAAATATGTGAAATGCATATTACGCATTGCAAGTGGTCAGTCACGAACCCCAACATTCCATATGATGATCGACGTGTCTTTTGATCCACTTGCCAACATCTTCCCATCGTGGGAGAATTGCACAAACCATATCTGCCAATAAAATTTACCACAATTCAAACCAATACTATCCAACACAGCAATTCAGCGTTCATGCATCATTCACGGTGTTTGGGCAATCCATACCTCATCGCAATGCTCCGATAAAATCTGCTTTGCTTTGCAGGGAAAGCTTTTCCTGTAACAAGGAATCGATATATGGATGTCAGCACAGCGCTTCTCTGCCATGGTTACTATCGACAAGCTGGAATTGCACGTACCTGTCACATATGTGGTCACTCAGAAGTGAGAAGGATCGAAGATCAGAGTCCAGCGTTGTATTATGATATAGGCAATTTCTTTTCTGGAGTTCAATGGATTGCCCTAGGAGATTCTCAAGTCTACGTGGAGGGAGCATCACTGATGCAGGGAGGTATTCTAAAACAAAACATAATCACAAAATAAAAGCACGTCTCTAAGTAGGAGATGTACTATATGAATCATATGTCGTTTCTACTTTCTTGCGTGGCCCACCAAGGATGTCCACAAAATGTTGCTGCTTTCACGAACCGGATATATTTGGCCGAAACGTCCAACATTATCAAAAAGGAAACTACGTTCGTGCAATTTGAAAACTTGTCAAACAAACTATTGTTTATACTTTTAATGTTGAGGTTAACAGATTAAGTAATGTTGCTCATATTAAACACCATCTTTAATATTAAATTATCATTATGTAGGTCTACCGTCTTCTATAGACCTAGTTAGATTATTGAGGCATTTTACAAAAGCAGCGCAGCGAAACCCTTGTTGGCTGATTCCATCATTGGTGCAACTTGACTAGGAGTAAGCAAATGTGGCATGTTTGCCAAACAATAAATGATATGATAACGCTCTAGATGTCACAACACTTCTATTGTAGTACTACATTACTACCTTGTAGCTTATTGACCAGTTTCTGTCTTGTCACAAGGCCTTTTCCTTCCCAGTTAGCCCGCGTGTGAAGATCCTCTGAGCTGCTGCACATCAGCAAACTACAATGATGAAACATCTCCATCATTTCATGTAATCACACAGATAATCAGCCGCAACAAAATAGAGAATCTACATGACAGCCGCTTGCTTGCCGATGCAAGGACAATCAAACTGCAAAATGCGAACACAAGCAAACAAATGAAGGCAGGGAAATTTTGTAAAATAGACAACTCTCTAAGGAAAAAATGCTTTGAGTGTCTCTAGATAAAAAGCACAGTGTCAAATAAGCAAACGAATCATTATCATTCAGTACAATTAATGCAAAGTAATAGATGTTGTGAATTACAATTAACAGTAGATGTTTCCTTAACTCTTGTCCTGCTATTGACGTGTATACACGTTTTCGAAACAAGTCAAAAGTAGCAGCATATAACCAATCAGATAGTTAGTCCTTAGCAAGCAACTAATCAGCAATTGGTGAAGCGACTTCAAGTCTTCATTTAAATAGTTTTACGAGCAGGACAGGGGTTAACATTAGCATGTCGATTTAGGGACACTGTACATCAATGAGCCATTACAAGAAATAGAAGATAGAAGCTCTTGCTGATGACTCACAGATTAATTAAAAATGTTAACGATCAATTACTCGTCAGTAATGTACAGTAGTCCCCCAGTGGCTGGATGCCGCTTTGACATAGACATGCATGGTTGCCATGGCGCTCAAGTGTTTACCCTTTTGACAATCTATGCTCAGTTTTCCACCCGTTTTGACAATCTGTGCTGAGGGAAAACCAAATTGGTTTCTGGTCAACCTAGGTTATACTGTAAGCATGAAAGCGCACTGTGAGATAATTTTCCCCACAAATTTAAGAGTAAATTTGTTTTGTTTCCTCTTTTTGTTTTGCATTTCCGGCATTTGTCCTTCTCATTTGACCAGAAAAACCCAGTAGATTGCTATATTTAGAAAGCTCCGATCGACTAACATTTCCACTATTTCAAAACGTGAATGCAAAAAGGAAATCTGACAAAACAAGCATTTCTGGAATGGGTTTGAACCCTTAATCAAACGAAGCCTTGTAATCAACAACAATGCCTTATCCGCTTGGCCAACCAGCATTCTCATAACCATGCAATCTAACGCTATGTATTTATTGTAAAAAAGCACCTTCCAGGATAAATTTGCAAAATACAATTACAAAATACTTTATTTCAAAAGTAATCGTTATAAATTACTTTTCAAGTTACTTTTACGCTCAGGTTTTCCTATATTGTGTATTACTATGTTATAACTAATAATAGTTACTTCATACTCTAACCTTCACTATGTTATACAGCACAGTGTACACAAATGCTTCTACAGAGCCATCACCAATATTGTTCCTCGATAACTGTAGAACTCCGTAGCTCTTTAAGAAAAGATGCCATACTACGCAATGCGCGAGAAAATTCGAAAAGAAAAGGAGTGACCCTTGAACTCAAACTTGCGAAAATGAAACCGCAAAAGGAACAGATGGCCATATGAACAAGTATCCAATTTCATACTATTCATAAAAATTGTACTACAGAGTTTGACCCTGACTCAGGTCTCCCGAAAGCTTGGCATGGGATAAAACACACATGGATTAACACGTGGTCTGTTATGCTGCCATCAACGCTTCAACAGTAATTCCGTCTATATTGGTGCTCATTTTTGGTCCGAAAATGTTGTTCCTTTGCCAATACCCATGGTCGAGCACTTACATATCACTTTGCACAATATTTATTTAAAAATGAGTATGTTTGCTTGTTAGAATGAAGTGTTGCCATTCTGTTTGTGATGACTGACAGTCAGAGCAGCTGTGTCGCATGAGCCTTATGAAATCCAGGTCACTTAGCCATGATTTCATACCCATTTTTGACTCGAATATCCTTTGTAACTATGCTTTCTTTGCAATGAAATAAAGACAAACTACAAAGAATGTCATTTCACTTTGTTTTGTCAATTAGTTTTTGCACATATCTTGTTAAATCAAATGGCACTGGGCAGTCTCCAGCAAATCGTTATTGATAGAGTTAACTGTATATATTCCTTGAAATTGTTGTTTTTCATAAACAAATAACCATTGCACGTTCACATGCAGGAGCGCCACGACAAACAGTTTCTGTGAACTTGGGACTTAAAGGGAGAGTATTGACCAGCAAGCATTGCGAGCGTTAATTTTGACAAGGAGGCTGTGATTGCAAAATT
>OFHS01005170.1:0-12313 GCA_900245855.1 Calvadosia cruxmelitensis
CTTAAGCGACCACACAAATTAAAAGGCAGCTTACAGTAAGACACTCTCTGCTTTTATGAACCCTCCTTTCTTAAGCGACCACACAAATTAAAAGGCAGCTGGTAGTAAGACAATCTCGTCTTTTATGAACTCTCCTGGTTTAAGCGAACACATGTATTAAGAGACAGCATGCTTTCAGAGACCACTGCTGCCAGGAAAGTCTATCTGCTAATGATTTCCAAAATTACGTCACAGTATTAACCTTGGCATTGCTATACCACCTACCTGATGGGTCGATGAGACTGCGAAGTCAAAGGACCAAAACGTTCCAGCTACTAAGTATATGGCACATCTTCTGTCCATTAGTAGTTGTATATATGACTTCTCCTTTTCCGTATGATTATCTTCAGACTTGGGATTCATCACGTCAACATGGGGACGAATTAACACAACCGGCAACAAGAGAGTTGCTCCATTGACTGCCGCCATGACTCGCAAAAGGAATTCGATTGTGTTTTCTTTCAACAAATAATGCAGGAGCGGTGCAATTCCAGCGGAGCCAGCGAAAGCCGAAGACCACATGATGCCTATAAACAGAATAAAGATCTTCATTACTCTCTGCAGTAAAAGCTACAATATCCTTTTATAAAATGTATAGCATCATTCATATTTCAGAGAAAACAGGGTAGGGGTTCGGTACCTAGTCGCCAGATCTCTCTTGCGTTATTGGCATTAATTGTTCCAGAAATTTATCTGTATTTAAACTCATCGCCATTAGGTAAGAGGTTTTGGCGTCGGTGCTTGGCTGATGGGGGTTGCCATATTGTAAGGTAGTCGGTGTAAGCAAGCGATCACAAGGTAGCAAAACTGCTGAACCTGTCCCTTTAACCAAGCACTAGTCACACTAATAAGCAGTGGAAGGACCACAACTACATTTAATAAGTGGAAGTGGTGGGTGGGAATCAAAAGCCTCCTTGCTGTTACTGATAGGACAAGGCATCCTGAGTATAAACTACTTGCGATGTGTACGGCTTGCGATGCGCAATGATCAATAGCATGTCGTGAAAATTGTGGCTGTGTTGCTCGTTACCTCGTGCAAGAGTGACTGCCTGCTGGGTTTATCTTTACCTAACTACTGCATGGCAATAAGGTTGGTCAGAGGTCAACGAGGCACTGACATTGGCCAGGCGGACCCAAGGACACAACTATCATGGCTTGAGTTTAAATTTGCCTAAATGTTATGTAGCCAGCATTTAATTTAAATAGGAAGCTAAGGATCTTTGTTGAACCATCATTGGTGACAGATTTAAACCTATATTCTTGTACAACATTCATTGTTTAGCAGAAAGTAATGATAATCAGTGATAATAATTGATTTATTTCTTATATCGCGCTTTTTACAACAACAGATCGAAAGCGCTTTATATTGGATGAAATGACAAGCAACGAACAAGCTCCGAACACTAATACAATTACAGCCGGAATGCCAAAAAGTTTAAAATAATTAATAAAATAAATAACCTGAAAATGCTGATATAAAGATACGTCTCTATTTGTTTTTTAAACATGTCAATTGATGCTACGTTTCTTGTTGCCATCGGCTGTGCATTCCACAGCTGTGGCGGCGCTGAATTGAATGGGAGTAATTAGCAGAAGATATAGTCAGTAGCAAAAGATATCCGAAAGTTCATTGGATTTTAATGCCCGTGCAACAATAAATGCCTAAAAGTGCCTCATAGGTTGCAAGACTCATACCAGTATAACCCTCTTTGTATCTGCTCGGTTCATACCACTACCCGCCTAATATCAGTTCAGTTTGAGAATCAAGCTTTGTCTGTAAAACTACATCGTTTTCTAGTTCAGTCTAATCAATTAAACAACTTAAACACAGTTTAGAACTGATAGACGTTTAGTCTTGTATGGGATCACGCAAACGAATGTCACATTTTCACTCACCAAGCATTAAGTTAGTCTTCTTGTCAAAATACGTAATGATGGCTTCCGTTGCAGTCTGAAGCACTATAGCACTCGCTATGCCATAAAGAAATCCATAGGTCAATATCAAATATTCCAATTCTGTCACAAATGACGATGTTATGTACGCGAGTGAAGCAGTAAGGCATGCTGATAACATCAAGAGCCTGTAGCCAAATCTTTTGATGAGGGATGAAAAAAATGGAGCAAGTAGGAAGGCGAGACCCGAGCACAAAGAACCAACCAGAGCTATAAAAGCAAAACAAATTTGAAAGATAGAATGAAGTTCCCTTCATATTTTATCGCAATGATTTGTGATAATTATGTCAGTGCACTGTAAGTGCTGTAACTGATCAAGTGCATTCCTCTTCATGCTTAGGATCATTTAACTAGTTTTAGAAGCATATATACAGTCACGTGAAGAAGCAAATTCTATGTTAGTCTCTTCTACTTACCTGTTACAGCTTTAGATCCATCGTAAATATCAACAAGCTCACTGAATAAAATCCCAAATGAAAGCTGGTTTCCAATCACTACGGAGAAAGCTAGAAAGCAAGTTAAAGCCACGACGTACGACCAACCGCTATCCGTTGCGTTTGATGGTCTGATCAAGAATCTCAACGGAGCATCATACCACGGTGATGCCTCCTTCTCTTTATTGATACTTTCAATAGGTGATGTAGAATGCTTAACAAGTCCAGCCACCCACATGACTAATAAATGCAGACAAAACATAATCAGAACATGCTCCAATTTGATGAGCATTCATTAGTTTAATTTATCTTCAAAATGTATAGATAGTATATATGATAAAAATGTACTGTATGTATGTATTTATGCATGTATTGTATATACAGCAGATAGATAGGAAGATGATAGGGAATATATTTCCCCCAATTGTTAGGTTAGACATCATATGATTGTTTTCATCCATTGGAATACTAATAAAATTGTAAAGATCTATCATTAAACTTAGAAGTGTTTTGATGTACACAAGAATAATCACGACAGTGATTTGACATAGCTAACGTAGGGTGGTTGTCACCAGCAATCAACTCCATCTGCCACCATAAAGAACCTCTACTTCGGAAAAACTAAACTAAATATAAGTCAATGCCGATTATCTATATACGGCCTTAAATTCTGGAATAGCATGAATAGCAAACTAAGAGCATGCAACTCCATTGACAGTTCTAAGAATACGTACTTCCATCCTTACTTTAAATAATTGCATTTTATAGTTTTACTCTTTCTAAGATATCGATGTTAATTTTAATTAGATTTTAGAGTATTATGAAGTTTCATTTCCTGAGTATATAACATATAAAATGTAATTAGTAGCACATACTGTAGCTGTTGTATGCATTTTGATATGTAGGGCCTCAAGGTAGACAAGACCTTGACTTATTGAATTACACCACTCAAATGAAGATGATGATGATCATCATCATCAACATCTTCATCATCATCATCATCATCATCATCATCATTCATTTGTGTTTCTTCGTAAAAATCAACCCAAGAATACTCGCATAGAGGGCACCATTAAGTGTGCACTTATACTATGTTGGTTACAAACATATCAAATGCCATTTCATAACATTAATTCAGATAACTTAAGTTTTTGGGAGGACACAACATCTTCCAAAAGCGAGTTCCACAAGCGGACGACAGACGGTTAAAAACATTATACTTCCTGGTGTTCCATTTTATGGTCTCTACCTGAAATCGCTCTGAGTTGCCATGATTCCTTGAGGGTAATTATTTGATGTCCGGTGAGAGCTCAATGTTAACGTAGCCGCTGACAATCTTATAAAACATACATAAATCTGCGTGACAACGTCCTTTTCCTAGGTATTGCACATCCAACTGCTCGAGACGCTCCTCGTATGCAGGTGAACTGCCATAGCAACGTTGAAAAATATTTTTCGTAACCTTCTTTGCGTTTTCTCAAGTATGATGATGTCCTTCTGTAGAGATGGTGAATACCCTTGAGACGCATAGTCCAGGATTGGACGATCATCATCATCATCATTGATCTGTCTTTATTCGAAACATTTCAGAAAGAAAATTCAAAAGAATACACGTGTAGAAGGTAACAAGTTCGCTAACACTAAACGGTTGTTTAGATACATTTGCAAATGTAAAAATCAAAATCAACGGGCGATACCCGTGTTTGTCGCGAGTCTAGATTTAAATGCAGAATAAAGATTTGGAATAGACCACTTCTTCTGGCAAAGAGTTCAATACCCTGACTACACGATTGTAGAAAAAATGATGGCTTGAGCTAGCTTGACTGTGTCAATGTCGAACCGCAAACGGTGACTTCAAGACATGTATGGACATGCATTTGGAAAAATTGAAGTATCCAAACAATACACGATAGAAGGCGTTGGATAAATTCATTAACACTAAACGGTTTGTAGATGTATATAAGGTTGACTATATTTTATTTATTGCATAAATGTTTAATAATTTTTAATTTGAACTGCTCGGAAGAAGGAGCACAAACGATGTTCTCAGGCAAATCGTTCCAGATTCTTATGGCACGATTGAAAAAATAATGATGTCAGCAGTTAGTTGATGCATTGTCAACGTGAAATCGGTCGCAAACAGTTTGCAGGATGACGAATTGAGATTTTCTGGCAATTCATTGACGCACAGGAACAAAAGTGGACCGAGTACTTTGTGGGACGCCGTTGATACAGGCACGTTGCTCATAAAGAGTATCACATCTACTCTTACACGCTGTGGACGGGAGGAGAGAGAGTTTTAAATAGAGCGGAGTAGAGTGACACAAATAACATAAGATTTTAGTTTTACTAAAAGTCTCTTGTGAGGAACAGTGTCAAACGCTTTAGCGAGATCGATGTAAATAACATCAACGCATGCCTTACTTTCAACTCCAACTGTCCAGTCACCAAGTGTTTCCATTAGCTGCTGGGGTGGATTTAGACCGGGTCCTCCGGTTTCCAGAACCCAGTCAAAAATATAGACAGATAGATTTTTTATTTGATATCGAAGAACAATGTTAATTAAATGCAAATAGGTTTTGAAGTAAAAAAGAAATAACATGGTCAGGATCATGCCATTAGCATAAATGCTTGTTTGTTTGGGACGCCCTAGATTTACATTTTTATAAATTGAAGTAGAGAAAGAATTATACAAGTTTGTTGAAACTAAGAGGCAAGGAGAAGAACTGAGAAATTCTGGAATTCAAATACCGTAAGAAAGACGAGAAAGAGAAAATCAAAGGAAGTTCATTAACCAGTAGTAATTGGATAGAGTCAGTTTTAGTTGCATATGTAGCAGTCTTTGCTGTGCAAATGATGTAATAGGAATCAATACAATTGTTTTTTAATTTTCAAGTAAAGCCATGGAGTTGGTACAAGTATGTCTAGTACAAAATCAAAATTGTTCCAAAGTGACGGAAATTGAAAGCCGGATAACTTTGTAAAAGGGACGATTTAGCAAAAGGAACGTGAAAGACGTTATTTTATCGTCTAGTGACGCTCAACAATTATTGAGAATTTCTGTAAAACCGTAGGACATTTGTGATTTATGACTGAGTGCAAAAAAGAAAATCTTTTTAATAAGTATAGATCAGATAACTCTAAAATACACAATTTCTTGAAAATTGGTTAAGCATGGGATAATGGTTTTACCCCGACTATTAAATTAACACATTTTTTCTGCAAAACATCAAGTGAATTTCTAACAGTACTATGGTCCCAAATTTGAAGACAATATTCTAGGTGAGGTTTAATTAAGGTATTATAAATTTGTAATTTATGATTGATTGACAAGAATTTTCGGATTCGAACTATAGAATATAAATGTTTGCTTAATGATGTGTTGTACGCATGCGCGTAAGCACGGCTATTCTTGTTATTAGATCTGCAATGAGAACACGCTGCTTTCTATGCCCGATTTAGTTTATTGTCTAATAAAATGCCAAGAAATTATAAAATAATATGGTCAAAACATGGTTTTCAATTTAGATCGCTTTATAGTCGAGTTCAGTTTCAATGAATCTGATAGAGATGAGAATCTAAACGGAACACAGCTCTCGCTTTCATTATAGAACCTCACAACTTCGTTCATTGTTCGTGTTGCCATGCGAACGACAACAATGCATGCAGAACAAGTGTCTTCAGTTCGCAAGCCCTTTTGTGATGACGTTGTTCTGCCTCCATTTCCTGCCAGAACCTAGTCGACAAGATGCTCAAAGGGTTATCGACCAGGTTCTTCCGTTTGGAATCTAGTCGCCTCAATTCAACCCTTGAAGCAATTTCACTTCTATTGTACTTTTCTGCACTATGATTGGCTGGTGAGGCAGTCTCTTTCTTCGGAACCCAATGGAAACGTGTCGCCTTCTACCGTCCTTCGTTATAAACAAGCCAACGAGCAGATTCTTGCCATCTCCTTGTCTTGCTTCAACGCGATAATTCATCTGAACAAGCAAAGTCAACAGCTTACCCATGGACAGTGCTCGTGGTGATCCCGTTTGCCTCTCTGAAGACTGCTCTCCACTTTAATTCGATATTGGTATATTCTACAATCGCTTTGGAACTCTTCGAGATCAAGAGAAATGGAGATTCTTGACAAAAGTTTGAAAGCCAGATCCTCTCTTCGACTTTCTACTCTCTTGAAAGTGGAAAGCAGCATAGATTTGTCATTTGTGTAGCCATGTATGTATGTATGTTTATTTGTCCAGATTGGACAGTAAGATAAAGGAAGGATTTACCCCCGCTTATATACTTCCATTATTGCATCTATTCAACAATATAGGTACATATGATATACAATGAATGTGTGAAAATGGTCTCGCAATGGCATAATAAACTCTTTTGATGAAATATGCTGGTATGACTTCCAGAGATCCAGATAGTTTCTTAGGCAATCTATGTGTAGCTCTTTCAACATGCCTGATGGCAAATAAAACATATGTGGGAGCTTCAGATGTATGACATTGGAAGTCCAGTACACCAGTAGATTTCATTTGTAAAAACGCTGGAGAATTCTGAAGACAGCAGCTGTGCCTTTGTCCCTTCATCGGAGACTAGATGGCCAGCAGACGTTTTCAAAGGGGCTACTCCTGACGTCTTGTTTAAGTATTTGTTCACACGAGAAAAGAAAGCACGTTTGTTTTTGTCTTGACAATATGTTTCTCGATGTTTCGTTCATAATCTGATATTACCGTTTGGCAATATGACTTGTATGTATCTGTCTTGACCACCTTCGTTGTGTCGAAGACGCTATAGTGCTTTTCTTTCAATACGTTGTGGATGTACGTCATCATCACCATCATCATCATTATCATCTAATCAGGAATCCAATCAGATCCAGGTTCTACTTTTCATAGAGACTGATACATCATAATAAAATTCCTACATACAAAATACATGCATACAATAACATTAATTTCAAAATGTTTACTATTTGTATAACTTGCTGTTGCCTTGTAGAATTCAAACTGTAATAGATTGTTTGTCAACTCGTACCGATCTTGGATGCATGAACAATGTATGCTAAGATCCAGAATGACTAGCCGCTCTCACTGCGTTCATGTGGTTCTGTGCAATTAATGGAGCAGGAAGGATTTATACACATCAACTCAGGTGAGAAATACTTCATTGATCTCAAGGCCCATTCCTATCAAAAGCGTGTATAAACATTTTAACAAACTGAGTTCAAAATTAACCCAGATCATCAAGAAGACCGCGGTGGGTATGTGCCCTGTAGAACAGCAATCTTATAGCTGTTACACGAACAAACGTAGCTACAGATGAGCTTAACAAACATGGCAAATATTCGTTAAAAATCATCTCACCTCAATCAGCGTCAAGGTTACTTTTGATTGTCCATATGATCCAGATCTGTCAGACTCAATATCAAGATAACAAACTAATTTTCAAACAACTGCTTGTTGAATGTACAAGATATATTCACAAATGCCTTCCAAACGTCGTTGATTCAAGAACGCACCATAGCAGCCGTAGCACCAGCGACACCACACATAACGAATAAACAAAATCGGCTCACTGCTCCTGTTGCTCTCACCAGTGGAGCATTGAATTTGCAACAGAATCAAATAGACCAGCTTAACTGCAGACAATTATATGAGTTCAAGTTCATGCTTCCATGAAGACATCGTTGATTGATCATCAGACAACGGAAGATCCTTTTACATGCTGATATCCTTTGGTTGGTTTCGAAAACTTTTCAAATGCTACCGAAATCAAGATCTGTCACTTTCCCAATGACCTTCCGCACTCAAAAGAATAGTTATTGATACAGTGCAACCTCATTAATAATAATATGTCTTTCCAGACAAGCATTGTGATACTATGCACGTCGTATTATGAGGAGCATACAAATAATATATTCTGGCAGAGCTTGGTTCTCTAACTGAAGTGCTGTTAAGCTGATTGTGATGTACGAAGTAATATTATAACAGGGTTACACTGTATATAGAAAAAACTGTTGCAGCGCACTGTCTAGTCATGCATTCGCTTTAGATAAAAGGTGGTTACATTTCAACTGCACAAACAATATCTTTTCATCAAGGGCAATGCCCCTTGTACGTCTAGCAGACAATTGACTCAAGCCGCGTCTAGCAGACAGAAGCAAGCCGCTGGTTGTGGGCCCAAGTTCAATGTGAGCTTACGCCGACCTCTGTACGTTGGCAAGTACTGTCAACATTTGTAAATACGTAAATACCAAAATACGCATGTACGGTTTTTTCATTCGGTTTGCTTTAGAATCTCTCTTGATGTCACCTTCCTGTTTACAAAATTATAAATTTTAAATGCATTATAAATAAATATATTCCCTTCGAAAGAAAACTATAAACTTATCCCCCCTTGCACGGATGCATTATCTACTCTACTGTATATAGTAATTCACCCAGAAACACATTCAAGACGCGTATCATCACAAATATTTTAGCAGATTATTCTTAATTATGCGTCTGCTGGATATTAAATTATAATAATCCATTTTTGATCATGAGACCTGTTGAAAGATATACGCAATATTTCTCGAGAGTTGAAAGCCCTTAACAGCAATATACCACCGCACGTATCGGGTATTAACCAGTAGTTTCTGCTTACTGAATGTTGCGTTACAGTTACAAGTCGATTACATTTGTTCCTAAATGTCTGAAATTTTAAAGTGTATATGCCACAAACTCGTATTTAAAACTTCCAACGACACAATGTTATACCCAAAACTGGAAGGACTAAATGCTTAGCTGGAGAATGGCCTATAGGCGTGTTTGACTATGGGAACCATGGGAACTCTGACATGCTCCAGACCCAAGGGTCAGACATTGTGAACGAAAGCTGTCTCATCACTCCCAGGTCTGCTTTGGCCCGAAGCAGTAGCACCTGTTTAGGTCTCAGCTATGAGTTGAATATGCGCGGGGTCAAAGAAATGCCCAGCATGTTGTCTGGGTGCGCGATAATTTTGCTGGGAAAGATTCCCCTTTAGCCTTTGTGAAGGTAGACATCTAAGAGAAGGACTACTCTGATGTAACACCTGCGACACTTCTGGTATCCAATGATGTCCAGTGTAATAGCAGGTCAGACCAGCTATTTCTAATGTTCTTAACATTCTAATGTTCTTAATGTTCTTAATACTGCTTTATATGCTAAAACGTAGAACTGTGAACTGTATTGGACTACTGTAATTAACCTCCACACAAAAGCGAAGCAAGGACGCTGTACCAACTAGTTTTACATAATAGCAAGTCCGCACTTTCAGAGGTGACTCATTAATTCTGACCAGTTGTGTACGAGGTCATTTGATCTTTGATTATAGCCAATGTAAGACTTACAGCACATATCGTAGTACACTTCGTCCGTATAGTACAGTAAACTCTACTTAACCGTCAATTCTCTTCCTTCGTCAAATTTTACTATCATTTTAACTGTTAATAGTGTTTACAATTTTGCATCTCAACGATTTCTTCTCCTTTTCTTCATATCCTTTATTTACATTTGGTGTTTTTTGTGAATGGCATTGTTTTGCTTCCAAGCTGACATCTTTCGCTGGTCCCATACACTTCAGAATAGTAAGGAAAGCCTCCGCTATTGTCATGGTAACAATGCTAATGAGGAAGATCTGTTGATAATCAGCCAAATTATCAGCGATCCACGCTGAAAACGGAACTTGACACCAATGGTTCCTTACTAACATACAGCAAGCGATGCTATATGTTGAAGTTACTATACATTGTAAGTTGTAAGGTTTGAGTTGTAAGTTATAGGCTTCAAGTTATACCTTCTACGTTCTAAGTTGCAAGTTGTAAGTTGTGCTTTGTTACTGTAGGTTTTAAGTTTAAGTTTTAAGTTCTAAGTTTTACGTTATAAATTGTGTTTTGTAAGTTGTCTGTTTTTCGTTTGTAGGAATTTCCGACAGAGCAGACATGTGACTCAATTTATAGTACTCAACGACATGTTAGATAAGCTGGAAACCAAGACTGAGAAAAATACAGAAAAACTGGTACAACGTGGGAATCGAACCCACAACCTTCAAATTGCCGGTCCACTGCTCTGCCGTTATGAGCTAGACTCACCCTAATTAATCTGCACAACAATCTCCCTTATATATCTGCCGCCGAATGAGCCTCGTTACGTCGTCGTGCACCGACCATTTGGTACACGACCCGCCTTTCATTTTACGAACCACCATGAGCTGCTTTGCAGAGTGTCTAGCTAGTGTAAACATACACTCTCCAACACTCCCCCTCAAAGGACATTCATTGGCTGTGGGTATTCCAACTCCCGGGCCAGCCTCATCTCGCACAGCACCCCCAGTGTTGTCTGGGCCAATAACCTGTTGGAAACCGAGATTGAGTAAAGTACAGAAAACTGGTACGACTTGGTAATCGAACCCACAACCTTCGGATTGCCGGTCTGCTGCTCTGCCGTTGAGCTAGACGCACCCTCGTTAATCTGCACAACAATCTCCCTTATATATCTGCCGCCGAGTGAGCCTCATTACGTCGTCGTGTACCGGCCATTTGATACACGACCCGCCTTTCATTTTACGAACCACCATGAGTTGCTTTGTAGAGTGTCTAGTGTAAACATACAATCTCCAACAAAATAAACTTCTTTTAGATTTCTAGCTTCCTTGAAGACTTTGATTTTGGAATGACAACACCCAACTAAATATTGCAACACCATCGTCATCAATGATCATCATATTAAAAAATATATTCACCCAATGAGTCAACGCTTACTGACTTTCGTTCTTTCAGACACAAGACAATTTGGTTCTTTAATGCATCGCACTTTGTCTGCACTTGAAGCATTTAGTTCAAAATCAGTTGAAAATCAGTTCCATGCAACCAGAATACCAACATGGTCCAAGTCACAGCTCTTGATGAGAATTGAACCACGCACCCTGAGTCAATAATGTCAGCCTGCTTGCCATGTAAGCCGTAATGTCGTTAGTATGTTACTCTTTTCTTTTAAATAAAAACATTGTAATAATTAACTGTTTCTCAAAACTGCGCAAATTTTAGAACAATAAATGAACAATTCAATGTTTACCCAAAATTTATTAAGAAGATTTCATAGCATCAGTGTAGCATTTCACAGGAGCTGTGTAGGCACATACATTTACTAGTAAGCTCAGTAATCTGCTTTATATCCTGATGCACGGTGAAACAACCGTGCAACTCAGAGAATTTGAGTTTGACACTATAAAATCGCAACAGAAATACACAACGTGCTAAGAACATATTGAACTCGAAAATTCTGAAAGTATGGAAATTGAGCCTGAGAAAAATGCTACCGGTTCTATAACAATGAAGAATTTTACGCTTTGAGCTATTACTATAATTTCAGGACACAAAGTCTTGGAACACAGCTTGGCATGAGATCTCAAGTACACTTCAGTCAAGAAGCGTACGATAATCTGTATGAATATTCCTAGAATCAGGGTAGAATGTTATATACCCTTATATAATGGCAAATAGAGATATATATGAAGTAAAACTGAGATGATATGATCCAAACATTAAAAAAAAAGAAGTAAGTTAGCACAGCTAGGAGAATTATAATATCATCAGTAAAATCAGCAGTGGTTTTTCACATTGATCAATTCTCAACTTCGTTATCTGGCACTTCTATCAAGATGATTAAGACTACGACAGATACTGTTAAAAGTAAATTATTAGAACTTACATAAATTTTAAATGAGACATAGACATCAAGAAACAAACGAAATTATTGTACACTATAACAAAACTGTATAACATACCCATTGTAAAACACATTATTGTAAAGATTTGTTTATATGTCTGAAATATACTACAATCAATCAATCAATCAATCAATCAATCAAT
>OFHS01005175.1:0-12304 GCA_900245855.1 Calvadosia cruxmelitensis
CTATACATTTACACATAACGAACTTGTATATGGGTCATGTGTGTGTATGTGTGTGTATACTCGTATGTGTAGAAGAAGAAAAAGAAGAAGAAGATGCTCGTATGTGTATATATTCTACTTGAATTCGTAGCCAACATGAGCAGCGTTGNATATGGGTCATGTGTGTGTATGTGTGTGTATACTCGTATGCGAAGAAGAAGAAGAAGAAGAAGAAGAAGATGCTCGTATGTGTATATATTCTACTTGAATTCGTAGCCAACATGAGCAGCGTTGCTTGTTTACATTGGGACGAATAATACAGAACAAAGAAACTATACATTTACACATAACGAACTACATGACATGCTACAGTTAAACATAAAGCATTAAACACTGCTTGAACATAATTGAACACAATTACTGAACATTCTATTGTTAAACATTAAACCGGAGAAAACATAGCAATCTAAATCAATTCGAGTCTATAACAGAGCTTTTTTCTCACAGTGGAGAGCTGTAATGTTCCCCCAAGCTAAATTCTTGTACTTTTCCATTTCTGCATCTTTAAGAGAGACCGGCATACGGTCCCACACTTAAGCTTCCGATCATTTTTGCTTATCCATTCTGAAATATTCTCAACATCTTGATTGAGTCCCTGCTGGAGTATTGCGCTTCTTTGCGTTGATGTATCTGGTGTAAACCAAGGTGATGTATCAGTCCTTACTTTCCTGCTTCTGACAGGGCAATGATGGTTGACAATGGACAGAATTGTTTGCTCTGCTTGATGTGCAAGCCGACATTTTTCTGTGGATTTCACTATTCCGTCCCAAGAGATATTTTGATAAATCCGTGATGATTGCCGCTGCTTCAAGATATTTGGTCACCTTGTACAGAACAGTTTCGACTGTGGTATTTTATCTTGCAGCTTAGTACTGTGCAAACCATTGAGTGGTCGCTCTCCGAACGAAGGATCACGCTAGTATTGGCGTGTAATTATGGATAGGATGGTATGATAATGTCTAGCAGGATGTTGGAAGTCGGACGGGTTGCGTTGTCCACGAGATTAATTATACTGTGGTCCTTTATGAAGTGAATTAATGGCTTCCATGATGTCATGGATTGAAGAAAGTTGAAGTTTAGATCGCCCATATTTGTGTATCTCATTTCAGCCACATGGATCTTGTTAACAGTTTCTTCAAGAGAAGTATGAGAAATTGACTGTGTTGCTCGCCATGCCATAACAGAAGCTCTCCACCGATGAGATGTAACGCTTCGACACCTTACGAGCAGAATTTAGAATGTAGAGATTTAAATGATAGCGCTTGGCCTCAAGCTTGCCTCCCAGTGAAATCTGGAGGGTTGGGTATTCGCTCTGCCTCATCTTTAGTGCTTACTCCATTCTTGTCTTCAGCTAGCGGATCATCATACCTGGACAAATTCAATTTACCAGCAGCTGTAAAAGGCTATACTGTACCAGGTTTTGAAGCCAAGTACTCGAATGGTAAATGATGACCTCCTCAGAAGCGCCTCTGTCTGCCAAGCAGACGTCCTGGGATGCCCCGGTCATAGAATAAGCCGCAGAAGCCTTAATTCGAAGCCAAATTGCTAGCATACCAAGAAGTAGAGTCAGGTACATGGCTTGAAGCCCTCCCATCAGCTCCGCTAGGTTTGCACCTTTCGGATAGTGAGCTGCGAATCGCTACTGCCCTCCGCCTAGTCACTAGGATCTGCCAAACCCACACCTGCAGATGTGGCTCCATAGTTTCTGAGGACGGTCTGCACGGTTTGGCATGTAAGAAGTCAGCCGGCCGGCTGTCTTGACACACGGCAATAAACGAAATAATACACAGGTCCCTCGCATCATCACACGTATCGTCTATCCATAGAACCGCCTGGTCTGTCAAGAGATGATGGCACGATGCCACATGGGCTTACGCAACTTCCCTGGCAGAAAGGGAAGTCCGCGGTCTGGGATGTGACATACTTGGACCAGTGATGTTTTTTAAATCACAGAAGTGGGGGGACGGATATAAAGTGGAGAATATGTCAGGGGCCAAGCCCCGCCCCTCCTTGACATGCCCTTGGTAGGGGCATCCGGGACATGCTTCCTGGGGAATTTTTTTGGACTGGTCACCCTTCAAAAGCGTCTGTGGGTGAATTTTTATGGTGATTTGCAGGGGTGCATGGAGTGTTACTTATCCTGGACTTCACGAGGTTGGTTTAAGAATCCATTGTTTTCCAATTAATCCAGTGCGACTCCAGTCATATTTCTGCAAACTGAACTCAAAAACAAATCATTTTGAAGAAAAGCGGCTTTGCTGTAGGGTCCCTATTTCAATTTTGTACACGCAGTATTTGATAAGGACTTGTTTGTTATAACCAGGGAATATGTGCAAAATGACTTTTCACCGTTTGTACTAAATATTCTTACAAGATTTTTAAGAAGTGAGGGGACGGCATTCCCCAGAACAAAATAGTGGATGGATGGCGTTCCCCCGCGTTCCCCCTCCAAATCATCACTGGCTTAGACACGATGGCACAATCCAACCTGCCATTGACGCACAAGAAAGCCGGGTGGAGCAGCAGATAAGGCGGACAGAAACAAGTTTAAAAAGTACGTCTCACTGGAAAATAACTTCTTGGTTATCCCAGTCGGCTTGGTGACGATGGGGTCGGTGAGAGACGGCAGACGCTTCCTCTCAACCATCGACACACGCCTCATTAAAGCTACCGGAGTGAAGCAATCGAGAGCCTACCTTTTCCAGCGAATCAGCATGGCGATTCAACGGGGAAACGCAGCTTGTGTCTTAGGCAAAATCCCATAAACCGTTTCATTGGAAGAGATTTTTAAGTTGTAAATAGCTTAGCCAGGCTTAGTTTTATGAGTTTTAATTGTAGATAATATAAGTAGTTATTGGTGTGTATGGTTTTTAATAGTTAGAAATAGAGTTTACTTTTAACAAATCAAAACAAAAAGGGAACAGTTTCATACCTTCCTCGACGCTGATACTTTTGAAATCGAGTAGATCTGAATAAGGATCCTCTCGGTTCTTCTCTTCTTCCTCATCCGATTGTTTATTTTCATCTTTCTCCTCAACGTTATGCTTGTTCTTTTCAGAAAGTATAACCAATTTAGTCAAAGCATTTATGGTATTTGTTGTTTTCGATAATCCCTCTTCCACACCGTTGTTGTCCTTACCCCCGTCTGTTTCTTTATCTTTGTTACTAAAAATAGCAACTGAAATTACACAGAAACAAAATCATCTCAGTCATTATCATCTATTAAGCTTTCGATTTTTTGTTATCCATTTAAATTTTATTTACCGAACTCACATCTTAAAGCGAATAAAATGGACATCTATTGAAATTAACTTCAATAAAAATTAAAATTAACTATTGAAATTAATTATTGAAATTAACTTGAATTTAGAGCCACTTACATGCAAAGCGCGGTTTTGCAAGCAAAGTGTCTTCATAGCAATTAGAAATGCGCAGTCCCAATGAACCGAGTTGCTGTGGTAGAAGCACAACAGGCAGTCGATGTCCGCCGATCTGTTCGGATTGCATCGATAGAGCGCCGACGGGCATTTGGCCAATGACGAAATTAGATTAGATTAGTCCCAATGCCTTTCGTTATGTAAGTGAGTTGACCTCTGGCAAAGGTGAAAACGCCAGGAAATTGTTTTGTTAGCAACACAATCAGCCGTACTCTTGTAAATGAAGGTCAATTTCAATCATCGTTCTTTGCATTCGAAATTGTAGATTTCAGCTCAAGCTCACTTGCCAGACAACACTTGTATCCCGAAATGTACTTGGACTGCGCATCGTCAATTGAAAATGTACAATGGATTCCTACGATATACAGCCTGATTTTACCCCCAGCGATGCACAAGGAGACACGAGAAAGATTCAGAAAATCATGATCAATATAGATAAGGAATGTTTGGCCTTTTAAGTAATTTTAAAGAGAGGTTTTGATGTGCTATGCCTGTTTGTAAATTTATTAAGAGGTACTTAATACATTATGTCAGTATTTTGGTCAGTTTAATCAAATATGTTAAAGTACACCAATATTTTATTAATATTTGTAAGCTACTTAACACATTTGTAACATATATTTAATAACTGTATACATATATTTTAGTTAACGTTTAAATGCTGTGAGATGACAGTTCAGGTAGATTTAATCTGGATGACTTTTTATGAGAATATTGTCGTCATTCTGTAAAACATACCGCAGTGTGGTAACTGCTTAGATGTCGTATTTCATTAGTGTTGAAGTAGTTGTGCCTCCCTGTTGCAACACAGCATCAATTAGTAAAATGATTAATAATTTTAATAAGTAGAATCCGACGAGGATTGAGAATAGCATTTCTAAAACATTATGGTATTTTCTAGCCATCTGATTGGCTAAAAGCTATGTTTGGAAAAGTGAGTCCAAACAAAGAAACCGTGTGGGAAACAAAAGGCAATAGACATGGCTACCAACACTCCAACGCTTAAAGAATAACAAAAATACTACGGAGAAGACAAGCAAGAGAAAGGAAAGCTAGAACGCACTAGCATGCGACTTGTGAGCCTCTTACGCCACTCGTGTTAGGAAAAGTGAATCAAGACATGGAAACCGTACGGCAGCCTTTAATGAATGAATAATACCCTCATTTCATGCAACATGCTTACCTATAGATATCCCAGAGAGCCAGGCATCAAGTTGGAACGATTCATTAAACACTTTTTGCATAATTTTATCCAAGCTAATGTCAGCAATCATGACTCCAAAGGCAAATCCAACACCGTTGGATTCCTTGTTTTTCCAAACGAGAGCATTGAGATGAACACTATTAAATCCGAACAGTAATGGTGTACCCGAAAGCCTGTTAGAAGAAAATACATAATTAAGAACTATTTACTGCCAAAATATTAATGATTTCATCATTTTATGTAAAGTCATGGAAATTATATATAACTAGCAGGTCGGCACTGCTCACTCAGCTGCTTAAATCATCGTTGCTTCGCAGTGGAGCGGATCTTAGAGTAGTCCATTAAAAGTCATAGATCTCCGCTTTTATCCCACGTTAACATACATGCATAGGCTGACTTTAGAATAGCACGTTGTCTAAATTCTATTATGTCAAAAAAGCTTACGAATGCCATACAATTGTTGCTTTGCGAAGTAGCTGGCATTAATCTTCGTGTATTTTCAAAGACAGTAAGCAACAAGGAAGCAGTTTTCTTACCTGAATTCAGTAGAGCTTCCCAACTGAAGACCAATGGTTAGGTTCAAAATTCTCACATCGGCAAAGTCTGGAATCGAGTCCACGAATGATGCATTTCCTGTTACAGCTTTGGCAACCGTTTTCAAGGAAACATTGGCAGCATACAATTCCACGTCGAAACCATCTGAACTTTTCTTCAGGGTGATAAACGTGGATGTATTAAATAAGGAGATAGTTGTTTCAGCAGAGAATGTCCAACCATCTTCTGCTGTTCCACTTGCTTTGAGTTCAATTCCTTCCACTTCGAATATATCCTTTACAATTGTAAACTTTGGCAAGATAACATGTCCTAGGAAAGACTTTTCTCCGGGATCATAGAAGAATTCTTTCACCTTTATGTTTTTCAAATACTCTTTTAATTTCTCCGGCAATATGACTTTTGAGTTGGCACTCATGCATTTTAATACTTTGGTGATATCCAGATTGGGTTTTCTAGGGAATGAGTACATCAAACCTGAGCGATTCACCTTTATAATAAATGAAATGTTCGTTTCTTCATCTTGTGGAGGTAGGTTGCCAGAAGGAAGCTGTTCGATTGGCGATACAGCTCCGCAGTTGTTTAGAGCATGATTAATTTGGAGTGGCAACAATAGCCTTATACCCTTTTCTAGAGCTATTGGACCTACTCCTTCCGTAAATAAATCACGTACTTTGCTCAAATATGCATTATTTGGTAACTCATAATATGGAAACTTTTTGAGAACAAGAACGTATCGTTCCTTAAAAGTTTTCAAAAGTGGCAAATCTGTCACGTTGCGTGAGAATTTTATAGATCTGATTGTATCCATTGGCAACGGATGATGGTGAAATATACTTGGATTTAGCTGTATAACCATTGAGGCTGATGGATCTCGTCGGAAGGGATCTGTGCTTATAAGGAAGCGAGCACTTGCATGTTGATATTCTCCATCTGTTGTAACATTTCCAGTCATAACGAATTGAAATTCATCATAACCCGTCCAGGAACCGTAAATTAAACCATCCATGGTAAGATTTAAATATCTCTTGATAAGATTACGGTTTTGGAGAGTATGTTTTGTGCCGTTATTGGGAAGAAACTTGTTTAAAAATGCCATGGATGTAATTGCTTTGAAATAAGTTTGTGAGCTGAAATCCTTTCTTCCTTTATGCTTCTCGATGGAGATGGGAAAATAATCATCCCCAACTTTGAACATTCCATGCATGCTGATGTTCATCGACTCCAATGTGATGTTATCAAGAGACAGCATAATCTTCGCTGTTACATTTCTTATATTGATATTCCAGAAATCAAGTGGGTAAAAACCGATTCCCGATACGTTGAATATGATATCATTACTCTCTTTATAGTAAGTTAAATCTTGAACAATCAATTTCTCGGGAATTATACTCCACTTCCTAGCCATTTTGATGTCGTTCTTGTATCGCTTGAAGTACTCAATCATGTTGATGAGGCTAGCATACTTTTTGCATTTTAGAGGAATATTTGTGATTTCCATTTGGAATTTATTGCTTGATACAATGACACTACATGTCTCGGAGATTTCAACATTTTGCATTTGAATAGAGACATTTTCATGTCGGAATTCATCAAGCGCATTCCAGTAGCCTACGTCATCTGTAAAGGCACAATAAATCATCATCATTTATTGTGGAACTCCAATAAGCCATTGGATTTTTCCATGGGGCACATACATCGTAAAGCAATGCAACGTTACACACTGCATATGTATGTTTACAACAATTGGAATTTTATAAGGTAAAATACAGAAAACAATTATCACAAACAACACAGTCCATTGGAATTTAACTGGCACAACGATAGACCACATGTAAACGATGCCAATAGAGACCAATCCTGACTAACAGCGGAAGAAGAACATGATGCGACGAGCGGACGACACAGCGATGAAAAAGATACAATGAAACCTCAAATAATGATCACCTTTGGGACCTGAGGAAAATGACCTTTATGGAAAGGTGACCTTTCTGCCCAAGTTGATTTCTTTAGGAAGCGTATTTTGTTATTGTAAAAAGTGACTTTTATACACCGGTAGCTGCTCTATAAAGGTGGCCGCTAATACAGGTTTAACTTTATAAGTTATTTCATACAAGAAATGATAACAATTAAAGTCAAGACCTTTGAATTTAAAAGCACTTCGTCCAGTCTTAACGAAGATCTGTCTTGCGTGAGGTCATGTTTTAAACACTTAACATATTTCCTACAAACTTGATATGGAACATGAATTTATTCGTAGTGAAGTCTAAGTGGGATAATGGAAGTTGCTGGTAAACTACTCGTAGTGCGAATAATCACGCAATGCACTACAGAACTAGCCACAAACATACTTTGATACTAGATGTAATCTCCCATCTTTGGATTGACAACTTAACATTTCTGCTAACCTTGAGGTGCAATTGACTCTGTAGCTGTTCCGATGCTTTCCGACCTTGCTGGGTTAAGAGGTTGTTTCGTGTTGATATCTTCAGGCATAAATTGGGAATAATATGCTCCAGACAGCATATCATCCTTGATGGAACATTCGACGACGGACAGTACCGCTATCAACAATAAATTTTGCCAAATCATTCCTGTAAAACAATCATTATTTTATACACAATTAACAATAAATCATGAATTAGCTTTATACTTTTAACTTTCAACTTTAGCTAGCGAAATTTTACGTTATTTAAATGGTCCTAGATAAACCGTACGTTAACTGAATTAATTATTGATTTTTTTACAATAATCCACATTTAATTCATTTAACATACAATTTATCTATATTACTAATTAAAATTAAAGTAATCTTCTTTTGCTAACTAATTAAGTTAAAACTCTCGTCCATACCACCAGGATGTTGAATTGAGCTTAAGATGCCAGGATGAAGCATTGACGCGTTGGATTGCAATTGCTATCCTCTGTCTCAAGTTAGCAACATGCTTATTGTAATTATTTATAAAGTACTTTTACGTAGTTTTCAATTCTTGGAAGTTAATTATAATTATTTCTGTTAGACATTCTTAAACATAACGTTTGATGAGCGACCAAGGAACCATTTATAACCTCGCAGAATACAGGTTGCAGGTAAAAAGGATTTTTATTTCAGTTGACCACTTGCAAGTCTCAATGCGATTTGGGATTCATGCTAGTTGACCTATGTCCTATGTCAAGACTCCAGAAAATTGCTTTTCTTAAACGCATTCGACCGTATTCTTTTTCATGATGATCCATTTCAAGCATTATTCTTGGCTGTCAAAATTGTCAATTTCAGCTCAAAAACACGTTGCCATATAGTAGCTTAAATCCGAAAATGCATCAGGACTGCATTTGGCCAATTGAACATGCGGATGAGTAATATATACTCTATATTAATGAAAATTAACATTATTTACGACGAAACTATCTACAATTATCTATAAATGACTTAATAAAAGCTATCCGAACAAAAACCTAAAGAAACCTATAATTATTACATTAAAAGTCCTATTTACAGATTAAAAACGTCCTCATTGAAGCGTATCTACGTTGGGTAGTGCGTGCTTCCAGAACACTGATAGCATTTCTCCCTTGTAAAATGTTTTTAAATTTCTCCTTGGTTTATGCAACATTGTAACCCAATGAATTGTCCCTCAGCATTAAAAACAGCATAAGATAAACGAATATAGTGTGTACGAAACGGGAGGTAAACGTTACTCTCCTTGTTGGATCCTGACCACGAACTCACACCTCCACGCATTTCCAACTGCATTATAAATCAAAAACTATTTTAGCAAAATCCTTTATGTTATCTCACACTAAAAATAAACTATATTCTACTTAATAGGCGAGGCCGTGTTTTCCAAAAATAGCGAAAAAATTCAAAAAGACATTTGGGGTGGCATGATATGATGCCATATATTTCACTCTTACCTTTTCTCATCGGTATTTCAACACGTATCTACTACATTTTACTCTTGAACGAGCTGGAATAATTTTTCTCCTACTGTAGCTACCAATCGTCTCAAGTCAATAAAATGTAGACAAATTTGTCTTTGTATGTTTTCCAAACAAACTGTTCGCTTGAAAACACATGAAACGAATCAGCGTGTGGTTCAAATGTTTATGAACATGACCTGGAAACTTGCAATAAAGATCATCGAATTTGTAAACAATTGGATAAAGGCGCTTGTTTCGCTAAAGATGTGTTTTCAAAACAAACACTAGACTTCAGTAAGCGTTGTTAGCTTGGTGGAAGACATCACATCTTCCAACAACAAGGTATGTCACTATCAGTTGCAGTAAATAATCATGAAAATATATTCTCGTATTCAACTATGTACAAGTCATTGCAACGATTATAAACAGTTACCATTGAAGAAGTATTGTAGAGAACTCTGAGAACGAACATTAAACAGAAATTAACCTGTATACACGGCGCAATAAATGAATTGTAAATCATTATCGTTATTTTATGTGTCAAACTAGCTTTGATATTTTTAACCAGTCGACAAGGTTGGACAATACTGCCAGTCACATTAAGTTTTAGATATGGCTCATCAAAATTCAACTTCCAGCGTTGTGAAGTTTGAGTTGTAAATTAATACTTTGGTTGAAATTTGTGCAGCTATCGAGTCATGTCTGAAATAATTTCTTTGAAATGTTTAAAATGTTGATTATAAATAAATCATAATTATTATAGCGCTTAATAATGCGATTGTGTAGATGGGAAAAAATACGCCATTACAGCAATACAGTGTTGTTGACATATTCTTGGAGAATTCAATTTCACCCATGACATAAAACCAAATGTGTTCAAGATTTTCCTTGAAATGTTCATTTGCTTATTTATTTTGCTCGATTTTTCAAGCTTCCTTGAAAATTTACTAAGCTAAGTCTCATTGCAATTTGGGATGCAAGAAAGTTTGGTCACTGTCGCGTGTAGCTCCATCAAAACTTTATATCATTTGTTTGTTTTAAAAAATAAATAATTATTTAAAACTCATGTATTTACAAGGTATCATATGCGTGAATTATTTACATGTCTAATGTCTATTGTAAATTACATAATTGCTAAAACGGTGCCTACACCTAAAACTATGATTATAAACAATTAAAATGCAATTGAAATATAAAGAGTTTCATTCGACTAGGCAATTGAGCCGACAAATGAAACAATTTAAAGACAATTTTTTTGTTTTAAAAAGCATTCATTCGTAACCTCCTTTATAACTATCAATCTCAAGCATTGTTGTTTGTTGTCAAAATTGTGCATTACAGATATAAGAACAATGCAACTGAATTGAACTTTATTTAGCCTGGTAGCATATGTTATCGCAAAAACATGGGCCTGCCAGGAAAGCAGCAACAAATGTAATTTGCCCATGCATCCCTTTCGCTTTATATATCCAAACAATTTTTTATATGCGACATAGTTTTTGGCAGAAAAATGAAGAAATCAACTTATGAATCACTAATTAAAATTCTCGTAATGGTATATGTGTCCATGACAGGTGTCCACAATTGCTAGAAAAGTTAATTGAGGTCCTAATCACTGATAATCAATAAACATCATCATTTACAGTGTATTAATTCATTTTGTTAGCTTTTGTTTATCGCATCAATGTAAACAAGCCAATGCCTCATCTTTGTAACGAGAATAAATGAAACATACTCACACACACACACACATATGACATCTAATTAACTTTATATATAAACTCATTGAGTTGACGCTTAAAAGAGGAGAGAGTTTTCAAAGTAACTATGTTTCACGCGATTGTAGTAAAAGTTGTGCCTAGCATCCATGCATTTAAAATGTATTTTGGAATACCAGTTTCACAAAGTGACATCCACAAAGGATATACATGAATTACCAAAAAGTGGTGGAAGCAATAAAGTAATATAAATCCCATTTTAATGTTGCATAATCCACTACTTTAGTCAAAAGATGCAATTTGTAAGCTAAAAATTAAACCAAGAAACTGAGAATATACCGGTTACTGTATATATAACTAACAATATATTGATATTGTTACTGTACCAATAATTTAAGTAGCATTGACATGTATGTTACTAGTTTAACTTTCTACTGCTAACTTTAATATTCCTTAACTTAAATCGATCTTTAGCTGATAACAGTTATATAAAATGGTACTTCTTTTACCCTGTCTGCCAGTAGACGTATGAACTTACTTTTGTTTGAAATTCTAGAAAACATGTTTTACATGAACTATCAAATACGTTCCAACGGAAGATGTGTGGTAGTCCGGTACACAGTCCCCATTCAAGACCACGTGCTCGTGTCCAAGACTAGATTTATATTTCAAAATGGCGGACAGATAAGACGTCTCTTGTCTCCTGATGCTATAGAGCATGCATCAAAGTTGTTAGCATATTTAGACAACATTATTTGCAATATTCATTCCACAGTTTCTACACAGTTATAATTATTGTTGTCGTTATTTTGTTTCCAGAAATATGTCGCTCTACCATCACGGGATCTCGCCTGCAAACGTTTTACTCGTGTTTTTCTTTGTTGTCATTTTAGCAAGTTCCGTGATTGTGGCAGGTACTTCGCAATTGCTAACTGCATAATAATTTTGATTTTTTCTTATATGCTGTTCTATATAATAATGTATAATCTGTAAAATCGGGTACCCCTTGATGAATGCTCAACTTTCCAATAGCAAGCAAATAAGCACGCCGGAGAGATTATTCTAACTGGTGTTTGTAGCGTATATATGGGAACTCATTGCTAAAATAATGACAATAAATTACGTGTTTGAGAATCGTTGAAAGACCTACTACAAACCGCATTCCTCCTTGGAGTTATACCCCGTTGCATAATGAGGGCTATAGAACCACTTATTAAAGGCAAGAACAACCGCTCCGTCTCTATTGCGTTCCTCTTATTACATTAAGCCGGGTTTCCACTAGGCGGAATTTTCCGCGCGGAATCCCAGCAAATCTCCGCGCGCAAAAAGGAAGGTGTTTCCACACGAGCGCAGCAATAAGCGGAAACTTTACGCGGAATTTCCAAATCATTGTTTTTGTGTCTTTTGTAAACGTGGCAGCAAGTTTTTGATGG
>OFHS01005176.1:0-12303 GCA_900245855.1 Calvadosia cruxmelitensis
TTTACTTAAGTAAGATATCTCGAGATTACTTTTCTGGCTACTTGAGTAAAAAGATGAGATTACTTTTTACTTTTACTTAAGTAAAATTATGCAGTACTTTGGTGAACACTGCCGTTCTGCCCAATAGTAACAAAGCGCAGGACCTGCCTTGACTGTTATTCCTTTGTATTTAGTTAATAAGACCCAGACTAGACATCTGGTTACTTTGAGGCTAGCTCTCTCTGGTTAGATGAAAGTGAGAATAAGATATCAGTCATGAGATATATGCTGCAGACAAACTCGTATTAAAGACCTCACAAGTAAATAAGAACAATGATTTATGTGTATATGTGCTTTCAACACTGCTTACTGTCTTCCAGCGTCATGATACAAGCCACGTGAGGGATTCCGCTGTTGCCCATATGATTGAATGAAAATACGGATATCATGTACCAGTGATTTTCTTCCAGATCGTCAACAAGAAAGTGCCTTCCATTGGTGTTCCCTTTGCTAACGTCATCTTCTTTGTGCATATCGTACACATAAACAACATAGCCATTAAGTTTGAATGAGTTCCACACTTCAATGTCATTCGGTATCTCCTCAAACTGGACTTCGATTGATCTGCTGTTGATGACTTTCAAAGCGGTGATGTTAGGTGAAACCTCAGGCACTGCAAATATAAAGAGGTTGCTTAAATCACTCAGATATATCCACAGATGTAGACAGCAGGCATGGTAAAGTCAAACACCTTCATTTATCAAACCCATTTCCACCTAGCTTACACTATCTTGATGCTTATTTTCAAGTAGTGCAATATACCAGGAGACTGTATCCTTTCAAATGAGCTAAATAAATTTAGCAATTACAACGCAATGCACATTTCACCCAAATGGAACTAATTATGAGAGTGTGTAAACTAAGGACAAATGAAATCTAGGATCAGATTTGAAACTGAAAAGACAAATTTCAAAATTCTGCCTGTTAATTAACAATAATCTCCTGAAGAGTAACAGGTTACAATTGAAAGATAACCATCTGCTAACCTCCTTCGCTTGTGCGACAGATCGTTCCATTTGTTCTTCCCAATCCTTTACTTGTATGACCAGCAATAATGACATAATATTCAGTAAAGACTTTCAAATCAGTCAACACTATTTCAGTCGCCATATTGAGTAGTTTCAATTGAAAGTGATCCTCCAGAAACGTTTGCGTAACAGCTGTAAAATCAATGTCTGGCATAGTTGATGTTTCTGCATAGTAAACGTGATAGCCTAGCAGAACTCCCATGTGATGTTTATAAGGAAGGGCTTGAAATGTCACCTTGACTTGATACAGAAGATCATTCAATACTGGAAATGCTACAATGTTGCTTGGAGGGGCGTCTGGGACTAGAAATTGAAAAAACACACATCAAAACAATAGACTCATTTCCTTATAAAATTAATTTTGTTTCCAGCAAGCGTATCGGCATTCAATAGCTTAGTGGATTCGTATACCATACCATCACTTACAACAATTAATTAAATTACCAACTATGTGGCCGATCGGGCCTAATGCGATTAATTTCTTCATTCCTAGTTTTAATAGGGTTCAGAATGTGATGGCTGAAATCCAAATTACCGGATGGGTCATTCCACACGAAATCATCACAGCTGTGAACCCGACGCTCTTTGATTTTCTTGATGATCCGGATGTTATTATAAAGTACCTTGCATTCCAGACGTTGGCAATTAAGAGACAGTAATTTAAATTGCTTCTTTGTCATTTAACGATGGCTGGACATTGATGGTCATTACTGTTAGAAGTGAAGAGACATATTGTGTGCTTTTATTTCTATCTAATTACAGGCTAAACAGAGCACTGATGGAATGAATGAGTAATGAAGGGATATAGGAAATCTTACGATTTTCTCTAGCATCCGCAAGGTGAATGGAGCTATAATAAGTTAAGAACTGCCAAGAACTAGTAGATAAACATTGTAACTTCTACACTGATGATGTTTGAGTAATGCAATGCAATACATCAAGCCCCATCCTGCTGGGGTTCAGACCCGGTACCCCTGGATAAAAGAGGGGATAAATGGCACTACTCGACCATAAACTTTTTTCTCTGCATTTATTGATCGTGCAATAGAAAGGGACGTACCATCTTCATCAGTTTGTGCATTGAGTAACACTCCATCTGTGTAGCCTTGGTGGGTGAATTCTCTCACAAAAAGGGTATAACTGAAATAAGGAACCAAATTAAACAAAGCTAGTACATTCCCCGTTTCCGTGTGAGTCTCGCCATTGTGATCTGTGATTTCAGGATGATTGACATGTAATGTCTTTCCGTAAAATCTGACATGAAATCCAATGTGGTTGTTGGCGTAATGGGCACATGGAGTGTACTGCATCAAGATCTTCCTGGAGAATTTTCCAACTGATGTCAGACTCTCCTCTGTGAGATCTGAAAAGAAAATACATGGCAGCAAAGCAGGATAAATAGAGTGCAGTGACATAATTACTTGCATCAGATGTAGATAGGTATGACATCATTTGTAATTGCGAGAATATATTTAATCCGTACACAACAATGACCGCAACACAACTGTGTGGAAGGTAACTTAATAGAAGAGAAAATAGTACACTTCTTCCCATCTATTCAATTTCCTATTTCAATGGTAAGTTAACAATGGTATAACACAATGGTTTGTTCCGCTCTAAGATGAAGTGAATACCCGATTAAAAGGAAGAAATTCACAACGCTTGACAGAGACAGAATACAGTTAGCTTCTAGAGTGATATCAAGACAGTCATGTGAATTATCATATAAGGAGGAGCCAGATAAAATGGAGTATAAATACATCTGAATAAGTGTTTAGATATAGATCAGATAATTGCACTACACCATGAGTCATGGTCAAACATAGTTGATAAGATAACACCACAGAATGATATCACTTTAAGATAAGGTGTGTCCATGGCACTGCTTCTCTGCCGGTTGCCAGTGGAGAATGTCATGGATGGATGACAGGCATACTGTTGTATAGCAGACGTTACGGGATGGATTACAAGCCCTAGTCTCTTTCATCAGACAGAGAAGGCTCCGATGATGTCTCTCTTCAGTGGTTACTATGGAAATTATCATTATTGACATCGTTAATTATGACATTGCTTAACAATCAATATCAGTTACCTCCAACTAAGTTTGTCCTGTGGACAACGCAGTGCTTCTCAGAAACGTTAACGTGCTGCTCTTCTCCGAGTAAATAAAGGGTGAAAATAGATGCATTAAGCTCTACATAAGGAAACTCCAACTTGCAAAGGGCCTCGATTCGTCCTCCATTTGACCTGCGAGAAGTGTTGAGAATGTAATCAGAGACAAAGAGACACAATTCAACTGGACCTTGCAATAAAATTAACAGAAACAAAGATGAAATTTAAATGTATAATTTACTGTCACTTGAATTGTTGAATGGTACCATGGTATTATGCGGCAGTAAGAAACATTCACGCAAACCTGAATGATGTGACCACTGTTTTGATATTGTAAGATGATGAAGCAAATTCATCATCGCCAAGCTAGAAAAGTAAAGTAATAACAGTATATAAATGTTACAAAGAACTCTTGCTTATGGAGTAGTTGACGTACAATTTGACAACTGTTTGAGCATCGCACAACAACAAATTGCATAAGTGATTCATACATGTTATGGACTGTGACCAGTATTATTCAAACTATAGATGCACTTACTTTATTTTTATTTCAATTTTAATTGTACTGTATAATTGCAAAGATGTTGAGTTAAAATTAAATAGACAAACAAAGAAGCAAAGAAAAATTCACCCATTGCTTTAATTTTTCTTGAATGATCAATTGCTTATAGCGACAGAATGGTTGCCACATCATTTTATAAAATGATCAGGGATTGTGTTCTCGTACTTTTCTCACATCTCTCTACATTCCACATGGTTAGATCATTCAATCCAAACGCGTCTGGCCGCTGTATGGTAGCCCTTCATTGTCATGGCCTTGATGTAATAGTGTAGGAAGCGGCATAGCTCCCACTAAGGAAGATTCACACCATACATTTACTATTTCTATCATAATTATTTCGTATTCTGTTGAAAGCAGGAATCTTTGCTTAAAATTGTAAATTAAATGAAAATGATGATATGCGACATGGAAGGGGATCTTAAAACAATTATAGCATACCGTACTGATGACACCACTAAGATATTTCGCTTCTCCACGCTGAAGGTCAAGTAGGTCATCAAACCAAATGGATTCAGCAAACAACACCGTCAATCCAATTTCAATGTTTCCAGCCGGATAGTCAGGGTATTCTGGAATGACGAAACAATCATGCAAGTCAATCAGTGTAGAACATGTTCTGTTGCATTTTTGAGTGGCTCATTGAATTTTGGCTTTTACATTGAAAACATCCCATTGCTAGTAAATACGATGCTAAAATATTTCAACAGTAATACAAAGATGATTTTAGTAATAAGAGCTAAGTATATTGCATACAATAAATCTGTGTTGTCCTGAAACCGATATTATCCAAGGGGCTGATGAAAATTGGCTTAGCTTATTAAACCAGAAGGTCTCTTAAGACATTTGGTCTCTGGAACAGGTATTCGCTTCAGGCAGGTGGCCTAGCTTAAGATCAGTGGTCTCTTAAGGTCTCATAAGGCAGATGGCCTCTTAAGACAAGTGGTCGATCTCATAAGGCAGGTGGTCTCGTAAGACAAATGGTCTCATAAGACAAGTGGTCTCATAAAACAAGTGGTCTCATAAGACATGTGGTTTCTTAAGACAAGTGGTCTCATAAGACATGTGGTTTCTTAAGACAAGTGGTCTCATAAGACAGGTGGTCTCTTAAGACAAGTGGTCTCATAAGACAAGTGGTCACTCAAGACAGTTGGTCTCATAAGACTGTTAGTATTTTGAGACAGGTTGGACTGTGCTGACTTACTTTTGGCATATGAATCATATAATTCCTTGGCTTGAACATCATCATATGGTTCACCAAATATTGCCACATCATCTATAAGGAACCCCAATGAGTCACTGCGAAAAATGAGATGCTCTGGCAATGGGATATTGTTAGGCATGATGTCATAGAGGACGCACTGTCGATCCGTGTGAGTGACACGATGTCCGTTGTAGTAGAGATGACTCCCGCTAGGCTTAAAGACAACTATGACATGTGACCATCCGCCACGAGGAATGATGTCATACGTCATTTTGCAAGTTGAAATTTCCCTGACCCATGTGATATGCAATTGATTGCCTGGAGGGTCAGAGATGGGCACTGATGTATATATAAGGTTAATTGTTTTGAAAGAGAACAAGTCAACTGTTGTTTCACTTGGAGCACCAGACAACGGATGCAGCCAAACACTGAACGTGAACCCAGTGGGACATCCAGACATTGACACAATGCAGTTTGAGCCAGCCAAATTGGCCAATTGAACTGTACTATTGGGTGGAATGGCTAGCCCAGTGTTGCTTGGTGAGGGTAGAAATTTGCTATTTGGTGGAAGAGAGGAAATCTTTGCACTAGAAGGATAGACTTTGCCATGTTCATCATCAAGAGGAATGAAAACCAGTGCGTCTTTGTAAAGTGTGCTTGGCAGCACTAGAAAAACATAGCAAAACGATCATGAGTAGGATGGCAATTAAGAACATCAAAGAAGCAGCGAAACGTAAAAGGTCAAACATCCCTTAAATTATCACACAAGATCACGCAACATGAGTGGTAATTAAATGCTTTTTTATTACATTCCAAGTGGTCACTCATTCTAGGTGGCCTCCAAGACAGGTTAAATTGTAGTTCTATGAATTTCTATTCTTGAATGAAATAGTTTTCTTTAACTATTTGCTGCAGAAGTTGTTATATTGATAGTTGTTATAAAATATACTTTTTTTGCTTTTTTGTTAAGGTAACATGTCACACTGTCCATTTTTATTGCAGCTGTGGAGAATGTCATGTGCTGTTGAGGACTTTGTGATCTTGTCGTAACCATTGTTTTTTACCTTGTGACCATTTATGGTCTTGTGGCGGTCTCATCAAGCAATTATGTCACAACACAGACCGCCAATCAGCGCCCTCCGTCAGTTGCTATAAATGTCTTGTATTTTGTAATGTCAACTCTCTTGCAATCTATACTCTCGAGCCTTCGGACGGGCTGGCTATCCTCCGTCGTATCTGCCACAATTATATATCCAACTACATCCACTTGCCTCTGTCCTCAATCAACAATCAACCTACAATATCCTACAGTCTTATCACAGTTCGTCTTAGGTTGTGATGCTACTCTACTTGCCGTGGTTGTATTTTGATTGGTTGTCTTGTGTTGTTGATTGACATTATGTGGTAAGTGAGGCTATTTTGTTTTAAGCTAAGTCTTGTTTTGTGTCTTGCAATAGTTGGCTGTGGCATGGTTGTGTTTGCTTAGCTGTCGGCTTTTTATTTGTTGTGGACTTTGCTGGAAACCGAGATTGCTAAAAGTACAGAAAAAGTGGTGCACGGTGGGAGTCGAACCCACGACCTTTGGATTGGCGGTCCACTGCTCTGCCGTTGAGCCAGACGCACTGCAAGAACAATCTTCCTTATATGTCTGCTGCCGAGTGAGCTTCGTTACGTCATCATGTGCCGGCCATTTGGTACACGACCGCCTTTCATTTTATGAAGCACCATGAGCTGCTTTCTAGAGTGTCTAGTGTAAACATACACTCTCCAACAGACTTGTGGTACAATATGGAGTTTGATGCTATTTTGTCTTTCTCTCTGTGATAAAAAGTTGTAAATAGATCTTTATGTTAGTACCACTTGCTTTGTTTCTTGAATTGCTTGATTCACTGCTGTTTGAATGAACATGGTATGTCACCCTCGGTAGTGCAATATGAGGTTTGGGGTGCCTTACGTCTGAGGATGCAACAGCTCACAGATTAAACTACAACGATAGGGTCTAATTGTACAATGTTTTCTACAGTCCTCTGTTTGCTTAGGTATGGCTCAATCTTATTTGCATTAGTCATTGATGGTTGTTTGAGGTTGGTATATTCAGTGGTAATTGGAATGGAGGGTGACTTACTGTTTCTGCAGTTGGAATCGATGAATCTTTGCTGATCAGAAGAACATTGACACTGCTTTGTAATTTGATTGCAATAGCCATTGCATGTCGGTGAGCATTCAATTGGAACTGCAAAAACATGAAACCAACCATACGGTGCTGAAAGTAATAATAATCAAGAAAGACTGCCAGTTACTGTGTACTACGTAACCTGTGTCAAGCTGTGACAGTCTGCATGTGATCATAGGCGTTGTATCACATGATGTTCAGTTGCTCGATTGCCGTTGTGAGAGCAAGTGATCAAAGATTCTTACCGTTGTTATTTCAAGAATGTTCTTCTGTGTCACTGACCCAGTGGGCGTATTTGCAACAAGCGACCCACAAACATGAGCAGTTGTGCTCTTGTAAGTGTAATATCTAACATATCCTAATACACGTGAAAACAATATTCCAGAATGATTGATACAAACAGATAGTTGAGATTGGTGTTACGGCGAGACTCTACGGTTGAACAATTTATTTGTATTTGTTAATTAGCTTTGTTACCGTTGGTTTTATTTCTATAGCTGCGTTATTGTTGTTTGAGTTGATGTTGTATAAAGAGCAGGAAGTATTTCTTGGTTTTTTAGTTCAGTAGTGAGAATAAGCACACGGGCGTGCACGGAGCAATAAGAAGCCGTCCTCCAAAAAGTGGTGTTGTCGTCTTGTTGTTGGAACCGAGTTAAAATATACAGTCCTCAAGAGAATCATAAGAAGTCGAGCAAACAATTGGTTTTGCTGGAAAGCTATGCAGCCGTATTTAGTATCACCAGATTGATATGAATGTCTATAAAGCCATCCTTTGAGCAGGAAGTTTATGGCTGGTCTAGCCATGAAGATATTGAACTGTATTATTTGGATTGGCAGCAATAGACAGAGAGTTGTTACAGATTGGAAAATGACCACGGAACTTTATGCATTGAAGGCAACATAGACAAGATGTCACTGAAGAATGTTGCAGCCAAAACAGGTGTGTCCATAGCATTCAGCATCAGGTGATAATCTCAACAAGCTATAAGCAGTCTACTATGTGGTCTATATCGGGATGCAGCCTACCATGTCTGTCTGGGCAGTAGTCAAATAACTTCAGCTGATGCTGCCTAAGAGCAACGCCATACAATTGGAAGCACGAGAAGAACATCTCCACTGGTTTGGTTGCCGTTTCGCCAACAACAAAGATTTCAGGTGCTATCTGAGGAGTCCCTCCTAATTCACTTTCATGGTAGGATTTGATCAACTGGAAATACATAGAAAAGAAACCGAATTGTGAGATCAATATCTCGTTGACCATTCAAAGCAAGGGTAGATCTCTATCGTCCCACTGTAAGTACAAAGCATTGTACAATTTCCCTGGCTTGAACAACCACCTGTGTTAAGAGGCCATTGTTCATCAGATCCTTGCATGGTCTCTGCAGTAAGATTGAACTACAATGTAACTCGGTTATATCACACCCTCTGGAAAATCGTAAAACGTTATACTATCCGGGTCGTGACAATAACCGAGTCTCATACTCAGACCTCTAATTTTGCAAGAACAGCTCAAACAATAGCAAAGAGAAAAGCTTAGGGACTGGCAAGTGGAATTTCACTTTCTGTGACAATAACCGAGACGTGATAATATTCGAGGTGAAAGTGATATTAACCGAGTTATACTGTATAATTCAATTGTTAATATAATTGATGTGATCTTTCAAGTAGTTTACCTTGTTATCTTTGTAGAAACTGAATAACTTAGACTCTTCATCCTGCACAATGCCTATTACCGTCCATTGCTTTGCTTCTATATGGAAGTCCTCAATTCTTCCGTTATAGATGTAGTTGACATCTGCCTTTGCAGCATTAATCCTGATGGAGAAACACAGAATCATGTTAACCCTTGTCCTGCTATTGACGTGTATACACGCTTTCGAAACAATTCACGTAGCAACATATAACCAATCACATAGTTTGTCCCTAGCGATCAACCAATCAGCAATCGATAAAGTGACTTTAAGTCTTCATTTAACTAGTTTTATGAGCAGGACAAAGGTTAAAATCATTTGATAAAATGTACAAAGTACCTTCACTGTACTTCATCTATAGGCTGAATTGTAATAATGAAAATATGATCTCTACAAAATTAATCCAGTTGCAAATGGCCATCGATTATTTAAAAGTACATAAAATCTCGCAATCAAATCATTATAGTGATGAATCAATTGACATCTCATCTCACCTAGACGCATTGGGAACATACATGAGCTAATCAATTAGTTTGACGACAACAGCATCATCTGCACTACTTAATGTGGCTCTACATTTAAGATAATGTGAATTTGTGATGCCAAGAAAAGGAACATGGGCCTTGTTTTGTGATGTTGTTCTAGTTCCATCGATAGATTTGTTGTGATCATTTGTAGTGAATGTATCATTACATATGTGATCATATGTTTTTTGTTTTTTTTTATTATTATTCAATTACGCACCGTTCCATTTTATCACTAGCTGTAAGCATAATTTTGTTGGCATTGCTCTGTCAATTATTTGTAAAATATTTGAGAGTTAAATGCATACATACATACATACATACATATCTAGCATGTCATTAGCTAATAAAAATCACAAGTCAGCATGGATAAATTGTTGACAGGGTTCTGCTTGCTACCTTGCTGTTCCCCTTGCACAAAACCGTTCTATTTCATGCAAGTGCATCAGCAATAGATAAAAACGGTTCTGGAAATGTGCTTTTATACAATGAAGAAGTCAGCGTTTTCCAGAACAAGCTATTGAAGAGTGTATGGTTCACACTGAGAGATAGAAAGAGAGTAGTGTATTTCAAGACAATATTGACATTTGTATTCTGAGGCATTAATTACAATTTGCATTATACTAAACGCTTTCTTTTACTACCGTTTCTTGACACTCTACAAAGCAACCCATGGTTGTTTGTAAAAGGAAAGGCGGCCGTGTTACCAAAGTGCTGGTACACGACCGCGTAACGAGACTCACTTGCAGATATAAAAGGAGACTGTTGTGCAGATTAACGAGATTGCATCTAGCTCTTTTTCTGTGATGACTCAATTTTCAATACAAGGTTCATCGGGTTCCTTACCTGAATTTCAATTCGGATTCCTGAGACAGTTCTAATGAAATCCCCAATTGTCCTTCTTTTGTTTTCAATTCAATCATATCAAATTCAATTGTTTTAGATTCCAGATAAAAATGGAACACAATCGTAAATGATTTCATGGGTAGACTCCTCTGCCCAGAGCCATACAGATGGCAGTAAGATGCATCAATGTAGCCAGCATTGAGTGGAAGTCCGTATCGATCATAAGTTAATTTCTTTGAACATCCAAGTGATGAGTTGTGATGGACTTGCTGCAGTGAAATGGCGATACTTCCAGCATCACCCAAGCCGTATGAAAATGGTACCAAAATAATCGGCATCTCAGCATAGGAGACAGTCGGACCTTAAAATAAAGAAAAAATCACACAGATAACTAATGATGGATGAAATTCTGCTAATCTACTCTTACTTAATTTGGATAGACTAATAAGCCAGTGGCATTTCTCTCTTTTCTAGGGAACCCGATGCACGAAACACACAACAGTTACAATGAATGTAAGTATTAAAGTGTCAACCGGGCTATAAGTCAAACATATAATGCCTGAGACTGGCAACCAGAGATCTAGTAGATCACACAGATGCTATAATTATTTTTAATTACAACATAACAATCGACTACTACTACTCGTTAAATATTGTTACAATTGTAATGTTTACAAACAGTATATAGGAGCAACTGGATCATTCTTCAACTGACACCTTCATTAGAATGGATCGCGATATGGTGGATGTGTTTGTGTGAGACTCCATGATGAACAACCATACAATATATTCGAATCGAACAAGACAGGAAGAGAACAACGTTGTACGAGTGGTTCAGTTGAGAGCTGAGAACTATTTCATTATTAATTGCGACATTAGCTTATATTGGTAAATGGAATGAAATAGAAGGATCATGGAAAAGAGACTTTACTTAAATACGAAGCTAGCGCAATATTTATTCAATTACTTTGAATGACATCAAATCATCTATGCATTACTGATACCATAGTTAGTTGGTGCAGCCCAGCTTGGTGATATTTCATGACAAGAAAGACGGTCAAAAACCAATTGATCTATGCCAACACTTCCATTTGTTGATTCTCCAGCCACAAGCGTAAACAGTAGCTACAAATAAAGAAACAAACTCATAGTCATTGCGATTCATCTTGAGGCTACTACTCTCAACAATCAACCGCATTGTAAGAAGGCATTTCAATTGTAAACACCAGTTAATTTCTACTATTTAATATATAAAAGGCTTCATAAAGGAGTGTTGTAATCCAGAAAGCATTTAGCTGAATAATAATTATTATAATAATATATAATAATAATTATATTAAAGAAGAAACAGCTGTAGTGTCCTTAACTTACACTAACTAATATGACTCCGTGATCAAAGACTCTAGCAAACAATCAAACACGACTTGTTTCTAGCAGCACCACACCTAGACTCACTTGCGGTCATAGGTAATACAACAGCATAGACTAACACAATATCACGTAACAATATCACGTAACAATATCACGTACACCACAACAGCTATAGAGTTTGTTGATAAATTTTGTTTCCTCTGCCGGTCGTTAACTTGTTACGTATTATCAACTGCAACTAATGTGTGACATTTTGTAATAATAATAATAATAATAGTTTATTTACTTGTATAGCGCTATTCATAATAAATTGCCCAATAGCGCTTCACAATCAATACATTCCTTAAAATGAATGAACTTTGCATGTTAAAACTAAAAGGAAGGTAAAATATTTAGCTAGGAATTAAGCTGAGTAAAAAAGAACAGTAAGGAATTTAAAATTATGCTACCTAGAATGTACACTATAAAGTTACTATAAATATTATCTAAAACTTACGCTAAAAGTTAACCATCATTCAAACGCCTGCTTAAAAAGGTAAGTCTTCAATTTCTTCTTGAAGCAGCAGACCGAAGGGGCCGATCTCAGTTCTTTTGGCAAAGAGTTCCATAGTAATGGAGCCGCACAAGAGAAAGCTCTGGAGCCATAGGTCTGAAGGTTGTACGTAGGTTGAGAAAGTAGATTGCTGTCAGTGGAACGAAGATGTCTGCTGGGGACGTACAGTGTGATTAGGTCCGATACGTATTTTGGAGCGAGGT
>OFHS01005177.1:0-12302 GCA_900245855.1 Calvadosia cruxmelitensis
AAATGAATGGGTTTTAGAATGATTACGTGGTAAAAGGAAATTTCTAGATCGATTGAAAGTATGAATCATTGATAGACCTTGCTACAAACATGGTGAGTAATGGTAGTTTCTATGGTTACGATTTACAACTACGTAAGGAAAGGCTTGATTAAGAGGTTACGATGACGTTCATGCAAATGAGGTTAAGTGTGCTTCAGCGGCGCTAACAACTATGGCTGGATCAGATCACATTGCGAATAATTAGCATCATTAACGACAGATCAGATTATTGTTCTGTACAGTTCTTCAATGGAACAACAAGATGCACAGCCTTTTATAAGCTATAGCTGATATTTGCCGTATTGCAATAGCTGGAAAACTTAGGATTTGCAACTAATCTCAGTCGAACAAAATTCTTATTCAAACCCGACACGCACAACTCACCATGACGAAATGCTGGCGTGATAGAGAGCCCAGCGGGCAAACTTATTCGATTCGCAGTTGAATCCGCGTCGTTCGTCACGGACCAAACGGTCGATTTCGTATCGATATCACGTCGAATGTCGACGCCGCAAAACAAGAGATCATTTTCGCGTCGAGGCCTCAACCCGAATTCGACGATACAATGTCAACAATCGAAATTTGTTTGAAATACTGACCAAAACTCAACATTGGGGGAATTTCGGATTTTCCCACGCATGGTTCACACGACGAACCTGGTTTCGGATGCCACAACCAGGCAACTCATTCATTCGCCAACCAATCAAATCAGTGAAATATATGATAACGTCAATCAAAACTTCGACTGGCAAAAAATATCAAAGTTTTTGAGTTTCCAATTTTCCGTTCTCTGCGCAATAACTTGTTTCGAATTGAAAGTGTTTACATTCTTGAGGTAGAGATTTGCCAACTCAACTGGAAGCCTTGGAAAGCAAAAGGTTGTAATTACTACTTGCTGTTCTCCACTGCCTTCAAGACTGTCCAAAAGGTAAATGAAATTATGAAAGTTTCTTTAGCTAAATTTACTTTGCGAATAATTTAGTTCATGTTTGAATTATTTCTCAAGCTCTTGTTTAGAAGTACTCTCTCGCACATCCTTGTCATAACTTGCTTGCTTTCTGGCATTTGTCAAAAATATTGAGTAGCAAATTATGAATTCCTTTCTTGTTCTTTATTTTAGAGAGCGCAATGACGCTTCCTCTTAATGAATTATCTTCAAGCAACGGACATTGTGGCCCAGTGCGACGGAACAAATTTAAAATCTAATTGGAAAGTGTGTTATAGACGAAGGAAGAGAAAAAGAGTACCATGGAGAAACCATCAAGAAACTGAGGTTTTCAGATTATGGACACAACACGCAAGCTACTGCATATTACCTGTTAAATTCCGTTGAGTTTCTTTTTCTATTGAAATGTAATTGTTATTTCAAGTCATGCTTGTAAAAATTATTTATGATAATGATTATACTTGCTGTTGTTATTTCACAGGCACAATAAAAGAATAGAAAGAATTGAGCAGTGTTGTCTTCTGTGTTTATAAAAGTGTAAAATAATGGTGTATTGAAATTATACGAAAAATAAATCCGCAAACGAAAATATAAAAACGCAAGTGTCGATATCGTGTTGGTGTATCGACGTCGGTTTGGTCGATTTTTATCGATGTCGATATTTCTTTCATATTCAACTGCGAAACGACGCGGAACGGACGTCGGCAATCGACGCGAAATCGACCAGAATTCGAATAAGTTTGCCCGCTGGGAGAGATGGAGAAGGGATCTGTATCTGTAGTAGCCAGAGCTGTGTCACTGATGAAGTAATAGGACAATTGACACAATTTCTGACAGACACAGATGAGGATGATTGCAACATAATATGGCAGCTTGATTGCTACAATTGGCATTACTATGATAGTTACCACAGACATTTACATAACAATAGATGTATTGGAAACCGAGATTGCTCAAATTACAGAAAAAGTGGTGCGCCGCGAGAGTCGAGCTCACGACCTTTGGATTGCCAGTCCACTGCTCTGCTATTGAGCCAGCCAACCCCTCGTTAATCTGCATGAACAATCTCCGTTATATATAATATATATAGCATATTATGCATATTATAATATATATACATTTTATGTCGCTCATGAGTGAGCCTCGTTATGTCGTCGTGAACCGGCCATTTCGTACCACGACCGCCTTTCATTTCAGTTGCTTTGTAGAGTATCTAGTGTAAACATACACTCTCCAACAAGTTGTGCATTATCCACTGCTATTGCTGTCAGCTATTGTCAAAACATTTTATGGAATGCATAGTCATACAACGTAATCAAAGGAACAACTTAGGGAAAGGACAAATTAAATAACTAGTGGATTGCAATGACAACAGCAAAAACTGCAAAGCATCTCATTAAACTGTGTGTTACTTTGATCCCTGCAACAATTGCAGAGAACGTGGAACTTTTGAAGAGACTGTTTTCAATAGATGAAATCAAGGCAATAATTTCATTCTGTTTGTTCTTCTAGAGAGCCACACACACAGCAAAGATTATGTCACCACAAATACATCAGAAACTTCCTCTGTAAAACGGGTAAGTTGTCTGAGTGTCTGACGTTATTGTATGTATTTTTCTGGATCTTTGAAGTACAGTGAAACCTGTCTATAATTATCACCTTTGAAACCTGAGGAAAATGACCTAATAGACAGATGGCCTTTCTGTCCATTTTGATTTCTATAGAAAGTGTCATTTTGGGGTGATGAAGAGTGGCCTTTATACACAGGTTGCTGCTGGTACAGCTTTGACTGTATGACTTGGCAAGTTAGCTATTCTGATTCTTGTTCAACAGGAAAGGAGAGATCTTCCATCTTGGAGTGATCTGACCGACGTGGATCAAGTATATGCATCTTATTTCACAACATTGGAAACAAGATATTGTGAGACTTACGTGATTGCAGATAATGGCATTGTAAGTTCAAAGACGTCTTAGTTACTTTAATTAATTACATATTGACTACTATAGCACTGTGGTTCAGAACTAAATGAAGTATCATCATATCGCAGTTTCTGTTTCAATGATAGTACTTTAATTTAGGAGGCAGCATGTTGTATTATGAAAAGGAATAAATCATCATTGCTTTCATCATTATCATCAGCATCAGCTGTACTAATTAATAGTCCCTATGAATCTAACATGTGTGAAAACCATGTGTCTTACGCATTTTTACCATGATTTTCACATGATTTTCAAATGAAATTCACATTGATTTCACACGGATTCAGTTTATAGAGTTACTTGAAAGTGTTCTTTGGGACATAATTGAGTGAGAAGATGAAATAGTTGTTGTCCAACATGCAGACATGCGGACTTGTAGACTTCTGTCGTAAATTGTCATAAGATTCATGATTTCACGGTTGATGGCAGATGTCAACTAAACAACTGAATGATGTAATGCTGCATTGTGTTGTCCAATATCTAATAATGTTGACTTGATTGTGTCTTTGATTGCTGTGAAGCAACTGTGTTATTCATTGCGTACGGTCAGCTTTGCAACTTCTATGCCTCAACCTACAGAGATTCCAACTCTCCCGTTTCGGCCGGAAACCTCCCGTTTTTGAGACACCTTTCCGGCCTCCTGCTTTCACTGACAAACTCCCGGTTTCTCAGTTCGTTCTCTTTATTTAAGTTTTCATTGCATTCGATGAATATAATCGTGCAGAATAACTAAAAATCTTGTCTTCGAAGAGCTGCCGAATTGCTTATTCTACTGATCTACACATTGGTCTGGAGCTCAATGTATTGAGAATGTCATCCAATCAGCGAATGGCATTCGTTTCCATGGCAATGGTGTGCATTTCGAATGTTGACGGGTTACAAATAATGTTACTGTATCAAAGAATTCGAAGCATGTTGAAGTAAACGAAAGGATGTAATCAATAGTGTTTGTATTACTGTCTTTTTGCATTTTGCTGGGAAAAATTTGGTGTTGTAAAAATCTCCCTTTTTCGGGCTGATGAGGTTGGAATCTCTGAACCTATTAGTTTAATCTTGCTGTGCTCAACTTTTGTTCCCGAATCCATTGGTCTAGAATGATATCCAGTCAATAGAACCAAAGAATGTATCCACCCATTTTTTTTTGATTTTGTAGTTTGACTTCAGAAATATAATTAAGGCGGACAAAGTAATATTAACTTTGCAAAGCTAAAGCTGGCAGTGCGCAGTTAAACAGTGACTCATTGCTTCCTTACTTCAGTTCCATGGCAATCACAGACTGAATCACATCAACATTATGATTTTGACTGCCCTCATCTGAAGGTCTATTGTTTATATACATTAAACAATGTGATGCAACATGATATCATTGCTACGCTGCCATCTGCTGTCAATTGTTAAGTCATGTATAATATGAAACTTTGTTACTGAAATCTGGAAATCTGCAGGTCCGCATATTTGATACATCACAACATTGTGCAGATGATAGTGTTCTGTCATTGATGAAAGTGATAAACTTCAGTATATCAACAGCTATGATATCCTTCAGCATTCTTATCTAGGCACAAGCCAAATTTAATTTTTCTTGTATATGGCCAATTTTGGCCAGGTTATAGTTCATTCCAATGCCATTTATGTAAGAGGCTGAATTTGTGTTCTGTGTTCGTGATGGCCAATGTCACTGATTATGGGTCTTCAAATATACTCCACTTGAATCCCAAGCAAGATGATACAGGTTTAAATCCTAGCTTGGCTCAAATATTTTTTTAAATTTACAGTATGTTATTGTATTGTTGCTTTTCAGTACCAAACATACAACAATGATTCAGAATTGACAATTGAACGGATGTTGAATACTTTTCACGCTGTTGACAGGGTAAGTTTGATACAGGATGAGTGGAAGTGTTGGATGCAATGACAACACTTGGCAATCAAAGTAAATTGATCTTGCAACAATTAATCTTGTTCATGTATGTCTGTAGTGTCATACAAAGTGTTGTGGCGTCACTTTCTCATATGCGTTACATGCTGGTTTTTTCTATTGTCAACTTGTGTCAGCAGTAGTTTGTATAGTCACGAGTTGTAAATATATAGTGTTGTGCTTTGTCGAATGTAAATCAGTGTGCTCGAATTTTTTGGCAAGGAGGCACTCGCAATGATGTCTTCTCTGTCTCCCTTGCACCGAACCATAGACTTACAGCTCAGGCAAGAATTATCTTAATCACACAGAATCGTGCTATTTTTACCATGTCTTACACAATAAGCAGGAGCAATTAATCAAACAGGAACACAGCCAGACAGAAACGCTTGACAAAGACAATCTAGGAGAGCAACGAAGTACAATATAATAAGTATTACACAACATGGTAGTCATGGCTACAGCGCAACATGTAAATATCAATAGATAGTCACTACGACACAAAATAATTCATAACAATTTCTATACGAATTTCATTGAGTTAATTGTGCATAACGTAGGTGACTAAAAGCTAGCATATACTAATTCACTAGACTAATTCTAACTTTCTCAAGGTGGTAACTTTCATTTAATAGCATGGCTGTAACGTTGCCAGGGTGATGCAGCATTGCATCTGTGCTAGCCTCGTAATCAAGTAAAGTCTCTTTTCCATGTAACCTCTATTCCATGTACATTTTCCTGTATAAGCCAATGTTGCATTTCATAATTAGTAGTAGCTCTCAGCTCTCAACTGAATCACTCGCACAACGTTTCTCTATTGCTGTCTTGTTCGAGTCAAATTATATTGCAAGGTTGTTCGTCACGTTGTCTCAGACGAACACCTCCACACATCTCCATGATGCTGTTTATGCTCTAGAGGTCCTATTTGAGTTGTGTTGCACATCAAGATCAGTGTGTCAAGAGTTTCAGGATAGCATGTTTCACTATGAATCCAAAACCATGTGAAAGCTATGTGAAAACCATGTGAAATGGGAAGCACCATGTGAAAAACCATGTGAAATTTTCAAACACCATGTGAAAAACCATGTGAAAAACCATGTAAAAAACAGGTGAAAAACGTGTGAATTAGAAAACAGTGTGAAAAACCATGTGAAAAGGGCACTTTTCACATGGTTTTTCACATGATTTTCACATGGATTTCACATGGTATCAGTTCATAGTGTTTTGTGCTTCCATGCTGCCTGATTGCGTGTATTCCCTGGATTCTGTGCATTACATAACCATTAATTATAACGTTTATTTAAGCAGTGTCTTGACTTAAGGTGGTAGATGGGAAGTAGGTGGTTTAAAACGAGTTTACAGCAGAGGGATGTTTTGGAGCATGATTTTATATATGTTTGACATCATCAATGAAGGAGCAGGACGTTTTGGCACGACCACTGTGACATTGATCTTCTTGTCATTGTCATGTTTCGACACCTGATTGTTTCACTGTCAACGATGTTTAATTATAGGTAGATCATTGCGAAAATTGTGCAAAACACAACAAATAGAGACCGTGGAGCTGTGGACTGATGACATCTTTTATTGACCTGCATATTTTTTCCTTTGACTCATAGGCTTACATCGCCATCAATATCCGTATTGTCGTTGTTGCAATTGAAATCTGGACTGATTCTGATAAAATTACCCGAGCACCAGGTGGCTATTCGGAGCTTCCAGATATCAGATCATACTTCAAATCTACCATCAAAGGTGTAGTGAACACGGATACGGTTCAATTTATGAGGTAGGCAAGATTGTCGCTCTTCTTCGTATGTAAATAATTGCACGCAGTTTTTTTCAGAGCTATTGTTACAGGTTTTGTACTTTTTGACATGTTGTTTCATGCCAACATTGTAGAGATGAATGCAAATGATAGCGACAAGAACCGAACTTAGACAGACTAGCAAAATTGGTCTGATAAACACCAAGGAAACTCCATTGTAGGCGTTTATGGTTTTCTTCCTATAGCTATGTGATTGCACAACAGCAACACTTGACACTTCATATGACACCACAGACATACACGTCACCCAGTTTTACAGAACTCTACAGATACAAGACGTACAAAATGTTGCGCCTTGCCTTTCAGCAGCAGAATTTCTGCTGTCAAATCATCACAGTGTGAGAAACAAAACTGCGGAAATAAACCCATTGGCAACTCAAGAAATCAAGCGATGGTCCTTGGATGTAGATATAGCTGAAGCGCAGTGATGCCGTCAATTAAATGCAATAATTATTCTTTGTAAATGGTTCTGTGTTCAACACCATTGCATGAAGTGAAAAAAGTCCAATCCAAAAACTATTTCTTTTTCAAGCCTCACTGCAGTGCTTGCAGTTGTTTTCCCATCAGCTAATGCCTCGCAGTTTGCTTGATATCCCTACTGATGGGATGGCAATTGCCGTACTGGCTTTGCTAATTGGCCTTGCTTACTGTCCCAACTCGCTTAGAACCCCCCACATGCTAGAGGCATCAGCAGCAATATGTGAATGGGCTAGGACAGAAATATAAAAATACTCTAACAAATTCAATATTTATGCATCAGCAGCTCAATGGTAAAAACATCATAATTATACTATATTTGTAGGAATGAAGTGAGCTTAGTGTATGACTATTAGCCAAGCGACCAGTTGTGTGTTCTTGTGATGAGCACAGATGAGAATGAGTCTATTTGTTATTTGTAAATAGCAGGACGATAGAGAAGAGATAATTATTGAATCAGAATTCCTATCCTATTGGTGTAGAGCATTACCTAATACTACTACATGCCCTCCCCCCCCGGGAGAGTGGACTCATTGCAGGTGACTATTTACAAAATGAGTATTAAGGTGCATGCAACTATCTGAGAACGACGGGGTTCTTTTGTCAGTGTGTTGTTGTTAGCAGCCAACCGTGTCGAGGCCTCGAGGGCAAGCGCTTGACGTCAAGGTGCGGTCAGCGGTCTGGTGCCAATCCATACGCATGCTGAGGACAACATGGCGACGGACGCGATATGGGAATATTGTTGCCTGAAAAAAGAGGACCACAATATCGCAGGCTGATGGCGATGAGCTTGATGGTTTACTAAAATCCTGAGATGTAATAGCAAGCGACTCTTTGTCGAAGCCATGCTGACTGCCATTCGCTTGATGGCTTCGATCGAGGACTGTTCCAAGTATCTTGTTGGCCAGCGGGGAGTAGCGACTTGATGGGGTGTGCTTGATTAACTCGTGGAGTAATTCTCACCATCACGGAGTACACTGTTGATTTAAGGGTTTGATGATCGGAAGCCAGCAGAGGATTTACGTTCTCTGTGTGTTGGTTGGAGCGGGCCGATGCCAACATGAATATCTTGCGTCTTCAAAGAGATATGAGCCTTGATCGAGTACCCAAGGGCTTACTACAGGCTCTTGTGAAATGATGCCAAGAAAAAAACCTTGTTAGTCAATGTGGAGATTGTGTGTCTTGACTAGTGTTGAATGGTTCTGTAGTGTTAGTAGATAGGTTGTAGATCGAATGAATAGGCAAGTGAATAATGTTGTAGATATATAACTGTGGCAGATACGATGGAGGGTGACCAGCCCATCCGAAAGTTCAAAAGTACAGATTGCAAGAGAACGACATTACAAAATACGAAACATTTATAGCGACTGACGAAGGAAGCTGATTGGCGGTCCAAGTTGTGACGTAAATGCTTGATTTGATCACCACAGTACAATCTGCGCCATGCAATAATGAATCTACAAGGGCAATCATATCCACTATACCATGTATGGCTATTAGCCAAGCAACAGGTCATGTGTTCGCGTGATGAGCAAAGGTGAGCATGAATGTATTTGTAAATAGCAGGATTTACAATAGAGAAGAGATATTGAATCAGCATTCCTATTGGTGTAGAGCAATATCCTAATTATACCACTATGAATCCAAAGCCATGTGATTTCCATCTGAAAACCACGTGAAATGGGAAACACCATGTGAAAAACCATGTGAAATTTCAAACACCATGTGAAAAACCATATGAAAAACGTGTGAATTAGAAAACAGTGTGAAAAACCATGTGAAAAGGGCACTTTTCACATGGTTTTTCACATGATTTTCACATGGATTTCACATGTTATCAGTTCATAGTGAAGGTTTTACACATAATTTTTACATGGATTTCACAAGGTTTCCATCCATTGCATGCAAATGTAGTATGAACCTTCTAGTAAATGTTGTATCTTTCTTTAGCCACATAACCTGGGTTGACTATGCTGGCCAAGCTTATCTGGGAGCTATGTGCACTGATTCATCTCAAGGAATCAATGCAGTATGTATGCAGTGCAATGACAGGCTTTCTCAGAACTTACGATTTATTGAAAGTTGAATTGTACTCTGTTACAAATGAGGATTTTTCTTTTGCTTACTTCAGCATAGTTTTTCAAGCATAATTGGTCCCGTGATAACAGTTGGACATGAGATGGGACATAACTTCAATTTCCCTCACGGTAAGCATTTGTGTGAAAGAAACATATTAAGTCTTGCTTGCAGGACTGTAAGGTAACTAGTTTTGGTAACGTTTTGAAGTGAATAGTTTCTTTTCATTGAAAGTAACTTTTAATTGTAACTAGATACCATTTTCCCAAGTAACTATTAAATTTTAATATAATGTTTATGTACAACTTGTTACTTTTAACTTCTAGACTTGAAAACTTTATTAACTTTCCTGGGCGCACAAAATTAAACATGACCTTGCTCCTCGCTCCTCCTTTCCTAGAAAATTTATATCCCCACTTCTAAATATGCGATCATCCACACACAATAACATTTACATTCAGAATTGCCACAAAATTCCTTTCAGTTTGCTGGGGCACATCTGTGCAATGGACTTCCCTCTTCCATCAAGGAAATGGCTGACCCCGGCGGATTCAAGTATCTTTGTCATGGTCACTTGGAAGCTTAGACTAGCTCCTTTTTATATAATTCAAACTATTCATATGTCTCACCATTATATATTGTTTGAAGTTAATATCAGTAATCTTAAATTTTGTTGTATCAAGTATCATGTATATTCTCCTCCGTGGAAAAAAGCTTTGTAAGCTTATCGAATTTTTCAGAATAAATGATGATGATGATGACTTTAGTTGATTGTTGATACTTTTAAGATACAATTAGCTTCAAAGCTTTCAAAGCTTTTTTTGAAAAAATCTGAAAAAGTCTGTCACAAACAGTAAATTGCTTTTCCTAAAATAAACCTGCAATTCTTTCTATATGCTAACTTCAACAAAAGTAACTTTGAAAGTAACTGTAACTAGTTATTTTCCTGACAGGTAACTAGCAACCTTTGAAAGTTACTTTTAGAGAATAGTAACTTTGAAGAGTAACTTTTCATTTTCAAAAGGAAGTGATTCTAACTGCAAGTAGTTACTTTTAAAAGGTAACTTTTACAGTCCTGCTAGTTTTAATCAATACCAAGAATGATTCCAGATATTGCTAACTCTTTTCACCTTCTAACTCTTTTTGCATGATAGAAATCATATCCTTTCCTGAAGCCATCAGTATTGTTCTATACACGCCCATGCTTTTTTCTTGCAATAATTGTAGTCTTATGTGATCTTATGCTAGATATCATAGGGGACTGCAGTTGTCTTGTGCCGCAACAAGGCTGTTTCATGGGTGGATTCAGGTGAGCAAAAAGATGAGCACTTTTTAGCGAATCAATTTATCAAGCCAATTATTCAAGACAATTAATCAAGTATGATTTACTAGCCAATCTCCAGCACAATTTTATGCATTCAGGCAACACTTTTTTGGCAGATTTTGGGAATGACATATTGCCTTTGCTTTCCTTGGTGCACTTTGTAAGAATAAGGTTGAATCCGAGGGAGACAAAGACGACAGCGCTGCGAGTGTCTCCTCGCCAAATACTTTGAGAACACTGACTTTATTCAACAAGGCACGACACTGTATTTTTACAACGTGTGACTAGACAATGACTATACAAAACTATTGCTGACAACACAGACGCCAGCCCAATACAACACATAATGAATATGACAATGTGACACAACAATGATTGACACCTTGTTTGACACCACAGGCATACATATCACCTAGTTCTACAGAACTCACACACAACATAAACACATGATATTTTGTTTCTAATTTGTTCGTAAATGATTCTAATTAATTACTACGATCTCTGTAATGTCTAAAACTGCAACATATGTAACTAATAGCAACCTTCACGGTACTGTTCTTTGATATTTGTTATTCTCTAATTTTTCCTCCATTAACTTTGTTTTGTTACACTGTGAATTGCTAGTTTCTATTCTTTTCCTTTTCCTTTTTTACCTTCGTTCAATTTCACATGTACTGCAAATTTATATAATCTCCATTTTATAGTAAATTTGTGTTCAAAATTTACTGCAACCCAATAAACAAGCACATGTGCTTATATATGGGATGTTCCTGATCACGCAAATATATTTTGTTTGTTATTCCACTCAGCCTGTATCTGTATTCTATTTTCATTTTCAAATTAGCAATCTATTTATACAATCTATCTAACACAGCATTTTAAGACTTGCTTTTTGCTTATTTTACGATAGCACACGCCGTCCTGGATTTAGTGATTGCAACATGAACAGGCTTTCGCAAAAGAGCTTTCATTGTTTGAATAATTATCCAACGTCGGTGAGTGTAATAAATCTACAGTAAATTTGGATTGCAAATCTGATTAACATTTGGGGCTGGTACCAGACCTAGTTTGTTGCTGAGAAAGATAATCCAAAAGAAGAGTTCTATGAAGTACGTCAACTGTTCCGTGCGAGGGAAGCAGAGATGACAACACTGCAAGCAGCTCCTCGCAAAGAAGTTCAAACACGCTGATTTTACTTTACAATGCATGACCTACACAAAACTATCACTGACACACTTGACACCAGAACAATACAACATGCAAGGGATATGACACTGTGATGTCACAACACTTGACACATCCTTGTATGACACAACAAACATACACGCCACCTACTTCTACAGAACTAACACACAAGATGTACAAGTAATATTTTGTTAATTTTCGTTTTGAAAGTGTTTTCCATTTGAAGTTTTCCATGTCAAACAAATGTCAATCGATAGTTTATGTCATCCGTATTTTTGATGTTGAAATATTTATGTGGTATTTGAGCCTTGTTACTCAAATTGTTCCCTAGTACTGGAAATATAGTGACCTACATCAGAAAAATTAGATTGCCAGGGTATGTTTGTGACACAGATAATCCTGCATTGTAGGCTGTGTAAGTCGATGGTTCGGTGCGAGGGAGACAGAGACGACAACATTGCGAGTGGCTCCTCGCCAAGAACTTTGAGCACACTGATTTTCATTCAACAAATCACGACACTATATATTTACA
>OFHS01005180.1:0-12300 GCA_900245855.1 Calvadosia cruxmelitensis
GTTACAACTCCACTCACTGTCATAATTTCAGTGTGGAATAGTTACTCATAAAGTTAACAGTGTTTTACTGAGAACATTACATTGCGCAGTATAGATACTTGACGTTACAACGACATTACAGTGTACACAGTAAGAATAGCTTTTCTAACATCAATTAGGATTATCACATATTTACCAGATGTTCACAAGATTAATTATTATTATTTTTTCTGCATTGCGTGTCACTTCTGCGTAGAACAGCATTTGGCCAACGGCCGACAATGCAAAATATGGATAAATTTTTTCTGATAATGATGATTTACTAATAATATTATTTCCTGTGCAGCTACAAAATATTAGTCGTCTAAGCCTTAACACAATGAAAAAAATGAGAAAATATTAAATGAAGCTCATGTTCATATCAGTGACGTCATTTGTTGTACCTGGGGACCGATTAAATGAGGCATGCATTGGGGCGATGTTAGATAACACTGAAGCATCTTGCTCTGCTAATCGATCGAAATTAAAATCACCTGAAAGCATAAACAAGATAAGAGAAAAGTAGATATTTTTGCAAATATAATGAAACTATCAAAATAATGTTATTACAAACAAAAACTGAAGCAATAAAATATAGGCGATTCAAATGATTTTTGTTTGAATACGACATATTTCCTTGGCGTAAAGATGGCGGGCATGCTGATCATAATTATTTTCGCACGTAAAACAAAGAATTGATAATAAAGAAATGAAATCGAGATGGTTCAACTAAATTTTGGCTTGAAAACGAGATATTCCTTAGTGCAAAGATGGCGGTCGTGCTGGCCATCATCGTCGCGCAGAAAGCATTTTTCTGTTAATAATACATCGCAATGGACAATGTTAGCCCCTATTTCTTTACAATACAAACTACGAAATGCCTGGTGTTCATGTGTCTGAAAGAACTACTGTGGACTTTCGGAGCCTCATCTATATCGCATTCTACTGAATGATTGAAATATCGAAGATTTCATAGTCACTATAACTTCCTCCATCATTCGCCGTCATCTGTTAAGGTCAGAAACGTCAGATAAGAGTATTGCCTCTTCAGGGGTGTTATTCACGGACATGGACTGTAGCGTAGTCCGAGACTAAACATTGAGCCTGATTAAAATGCTAACAACTGTATATGGGACTTCGAATATTAGTCCTGGACTTCTTTAGTCCCTGTCCATGAATAAGGCCCAAGGAGTTATCGACGAGAAAATAGACCCACCAGAAGAATTTTAGATCTTGAAAGCAGGTTGTATCCTGTATCTACTGCTGTATTTAGTATGCTGTATCTACTGCTGAAACTTAGCTTTTTAGTATTTAGTAGTAACTACTGCTGTAATATATGCTGTATCTACTTGCTGAAACTTAGCTTTTTAGTTTTTAATAGTAATTACTGCTGTAATATATGCTGTATCTATAGTGGTTGACGCGCGGTCTATGTGAACTTGATGTCGTCATTGTGTAGTCACGTGATTGTAAGAATATGTAGGCCGTGTCTTCCTGTAATCATCCTCTTTGCCGTCTATACTTCGTCGTATCAACAGCTCTGTCTGTCGTCTTATCTACGCTGTGTCTCACGACATAGAGCTCTGGCACCAATGGCCATATGTACTCCTTGGAACTCTGCCATCTCTCCCTGTCGTGGGACCAGCAACCTACTATCAAATATACATTACTGTGGAATGTCAAATTCTTGCAACTCGTCTTTCGTCTTCCACATATCTACTGCTGCAACTTAGCTTTTTTAACACTAGCTTTTTTCTCTTACTTCTGATTATATACTGATGATGTACTGCTTAATGTGCACACAATGAGAGTTGGGCCTCGCTATTGTTTTAGTCTCTTTCTCGAGTCCCCTCTGTTCTTTGTTTTCTGCTAAACATGTGCTATACGGCCATGTTGATGTTTTATCGAAATCAAATTGATCTGCGTCTTTCATCAGTCTGCGATCTCGAATCGAGTAAAGCCAAGTTACTTATCATTTGCTTAGTGATCATATACTATAGCCTTCAGTCTGTTACATCTTGTCCTTTTCCGTGTCATGTCATCCGTGACACCGCGCTTGTTAAAGCAATGGTCGGTATACTATTTGAGCATAATTACTGTAATTCTCATTTTAATTTCCACAAACTCATAAGCAATAAGCTAATCAGACAAGCCAGAAATAACAAGGAGGTATCGCCAAGGAGACTTGCATTCAACAAACTGTCGGCATGATCGGAGGTTAATTTGTTCACCTTATTAACTTTGCCTCATAAATTATTATTTACTATGGTAATTATTTTATTCATCTCTCTACAACGTATGGTTTGGTTTCGAACGCTCGTGCTCTTCAAGAATGCTCATTTAAACTGTCTGGAAGATGTTTCGTAGAAACAAACTCAAACGCATGACAAGGCTAAGTAGATTAACTAGCTGGTATGAAGGCTTTCTTAATTACAACGAGTGCTCGTATTTTACAGGTCATGACAACATCAGGCGACTCGCGACATCATCAGTTTCCTCCATTATCTCAATCTGTTTCTGAGGCTTTTGCCTAAATATAATTAGATTGAACGCAGGCTACCCGGCAGCTGCATATTTGAACTATCAAAACAAAGGTGCTTTTATGGAAAGCCACAGCTGTCATAAGTGGTCAATCAGACCACTGCGGGGTACTTTAAGTGCAACAGGAATTTACTTGCCGTTCGGAGCAAGATGTCCTCTGTCGTATCCTGATCTGACGTAATTCGAGCAGTTCGAAGCCTCGTGCGGATTCAATCGGATGTCGCGACGGAAGCACATTTTGCGTGGAATGTTGATAGAAAGTTGCTACAAAGAAAAAGAAATAGTAGCAACAAGAGATGCAGATAGAAAATTAACTTCCATGAAAGAAAACAATTTCGTTTCATCGATTTGCTAAGCAGCTGGTAGAGAATAACCATTTTAAAACTTATTGGCTAGCATGATATTAACATCAGCCTGAATTGCAATTGGACAAAAGGATAGAAAACATGTGAGATGTTTATACATCTTGAGCGTAATGACACTACCATCCATACAGTTCTGTGACAAAAATGTGAAGCACGCTGCGGGACTCAAATGTCTCGGCTCCGTGATCACGCATATACACAGGACGACTTAATTGATTTATGCCTTGTGGGATCAGCCATACGCAGACGCTGTCCATCTCGGACTCCAAAGTCCAAACGTATTGAAGAATAACTTTATATTTAAAACATTTGTGACTACACAAACAAACAAACAAACAAACAAACAAACAAACAAACAAACAAACAAACAAACAAACAAACAAACAAACAAACAAACACTCTATTGAAATTCGCCAACCAACCTACCATTGGCCAGTTCAAATTAATACGGATGACTAATCGTTAGTGATTGGTCAGATAGATACAATAATAAGGATCTTGGTATCATTGCTAAGTCATATGCAGCTTGTCCCATGATGGTTGAAGCGTTACACTTTTCCAGTCATTGACCACCAATATTAAAGGTGACCACACTTTGTTGGTTCTTTGAGTGTTGTTTGCTTGGCGAACGTTTCAATTCATAAGCAATCCCACAACTAAAACTATTGGCCAAGTGTAGTTCTGATACATTATGAAATTCAAGCGACTATGCAGTCATTCCACGCAAAATGTAAGCTGAAACTGACAATGTTTTACAGGCAATCAAGAAGATGATGATGTCATAGGATAGGGACCCGTTGGCAGCCTCCATGAGCGCGTAACGCCATCGAATGGTGTTGTTGGAGTGCGCAGTGCAGCCAGTCGGTCTCTAGCTGGCTGCACACAATCAGCGTCGCGTTCCTCACTCCAACCCTCTAACTATGTCAGCCATCTCCTTCAGGGTCTGAATGGTCCGCGGCAGCTACCAGATTATGACTCAGGCAATCACATGAACATTTAAAAATCACAATATTACAAAACAATACAGTTCAATGCGCTTCAAACCAAGCCCTTATCTGGCTTTGATCATAGTTGGCGGAAGTCAACTAGTTTAAATCCAATAATTCATCGAGAATGTACTTGATCAACTGTGCGGCTCTACGTCGACAAGTGTACATGGATGTTTAGATACTGACCTTCTTGGAAGCTACATACGAGACCCAAAGTGGAATATGCCAGATTGAGCTATACGCTGTGATGTAATGGCGCTGCACTAGTAGACGCCCTGATGCACCTGCACCACCCAAAGGCACACCATAAGACAAGTGGATGTCCAAAGACTTTGCAACTACAAGACAAGAGCACAATTACAAGCCCGATAAAGGAATACAACGAAACTGAACCTATTTAAGAACCTATAAGGAAATGCTTGTGTTATAATGGTCAGTGTGAGCTAAAATCAATGATGGTGTTTTTTCTACTTCTCTTATTTCTACCAAAGGATCATTCCAACATGGACTCTCGACAAAATTAATTTTTGAAATTATCAAAACTCGAGAAGAGTGCCACGGATGAAAGTAATTAAATGACCACTAAACCAGGCTAGTACTCGTATGTTCTTGATATCATGTGTTTTATCATACGCAATGGTCCTCAGCATTATCTTATGAATGATGGAATGGCAATATTTCATAGGAAAAATGTATGCAAACACGGAATGGACAATAATTATTTGAACAGAATTTTAACAAACTCACTTTCAGATGCTGTCAAATTCAAACTTTCTTGAACAGCTGTCATGTCGCTGAGAACATCAGACTACACAAATAAATATATAATAATTAATCCTCAATAGCAGAATTAACGCAGAATGATTACTCCGTCTTAAAATCTGTCTTAGACTGGCATTAAAGAATATCCTTGGGTCGCTGAGTGTCACCGCCAGCAACCGTTATAATCAGCTCTCCTTGATGCAACAAATCCAATACCATGATGGACAATTATCATCATAATCCTGATAATTATTATGATAATTTTTGTAATAAAAATCGTGATCCTCTGATAATAGATATGTTTCGACCTTGTTTCTCTTCCAAAACTCTGTCATTCTCTAAAAACAATTTGTATCTCAATTCAAACCCTCCTCACTCCTTTCAGGCCGCTGACATCCGTCCATTGAAATGTCTGATCTCTCATATTTAGACGGTTGCTTGCAGAGCTAGAGTCGACAAGACAATTAAGAGGCATCTATATAGTAACATCAAGATTTGTTATCACAAATAGACTGAAAGTTGCTTCCTTGTATCATTGTAATATTTTTATATTCACACAATGTATTGTATTATATTCACAAGTAGTATGGTATTATATTCACACATAGCATTGTATTATACTCACACACAGTATTGTATTATATTCACACACAGTATTGTATAATACTCACACACACTATTGTATTATATTCACACATGGTATTGTATTATAGCCCAATTCGTAGCCATCATAGCTTACAAATTAGAGAATAAATGATGTAACGATTATTACAATGATGTGCAGTCGGCAATTTAAAGACATGCTTTTCAGTCTGGCATGGATAGGAAGTGGGCATTGGTTTGGCATTTTCATACGTGTCGATCTGAAAAATTGCGAATGGTGCGAACAATTTGATCCAATTGAAAATTTGATAATAGTTACAACAGAAGAACCCCTTCTTTAACATCTCTTCGGGATGAACAAGTGTCATCAACGTTCCAGAATTTCAGTCCATTTTTCACTTTATTGTTTTCGTACATTCGTGTCTTCGAGTGCTCAGAATAAAATATTGCAAAATATTGCGTTCGCGATGGTACATCACCAGCATACATTCAGTCTCTCTTCACACGCCTGCAGCATGGGAGGACCAGATCCGCGGCAAGGGGAGATTTTCTTGTCTTACGCTACAAGCGAAGCATTGGCAAGAAATCCATCACTCGTATAGCAGCTGCAACATTCAATCATCTTTCAAGGACCAACTCTGCTATCGGTGATTGTAAAAGTAAAAATGCCTTCTGCAAGACTCTATTATCTGTTGATCTTGTTTCCATTGCCGAACAATACTTAAGTTAGATTTAGGATATAGATTTATGTTTATGAACAATACTCATGTTAGATTTTACCTCGTTATTCCTCGTTATTTTGTAAAACGTACCATCCGTGGTAACTACCTTGCCATGCGGCTTTGTAGCTAAATGCGAGATTATGAAAATAAAGTTCATTATTATTGTCAGTGTGCAATACCGTAAACTGAGGAACACATGCCAATTTGTAGTTACCAATGGATGGTTGTAATTGATCATAGGACGTTTTGTTGAAAATATTTCATGATAAAGAATCGCAGTGAATGAGCCAGTGATAACTGGGAGACTAACGTATGTTCACAGCTTGGCTTGAAAATTAAACATTTCCAGGAGGATCACCTTTGAGACAAAATGATCAGAGGATCCGGCTAATCACAATCAATGAGATGCAGAATTTCCGTTGTGTGCTTGTGGAGGCCGATGGTCTAATGGATACTGAAGGCACTTGATTCCAGAGGCAGGGAATGCGGGATCAAATCTCAGCGCGGTTCCAAATATCATTTAGTGACTTGTAGAGTTAATTGATGCAAAAATAGAATACGCCTTTCAGAATCAAACAGCATTTCCCTTTCATCTTCACTTGATCCCAGATATTATTATCTTCCCAATTTTAATATATTATACATTATTAAATATTCGTCTTTCAGGTAGATATCGTGAAAAATTTTACACGACTTACCAGTTTGTCACACACAAGCCTACCCGTTCACTTACATCACAGTACGCGCAGATACAATTCGGACAGCTAATGTAACCAGGCCAATGCGATGATTTCAGCAGTTTGAAGTTACTGCCTTCCCAAGTATCTCGTTCAAGAATAGTGCCATACATTGATACGTCCGTCAACAAATGATTCAATAATCCCATAGTGCCATTATTGGGTGACGGTTTGATATCCAAAAGACCTAAAAACATACAAAGATGCCACAGAATGTAAAATGCAAAGTCATACAGGAAATATGACACTGCAAATTTTATGTTATAAGCCAGATAATTTATGTTCATTTAGGTGGTTCTCGTAAGACAGGGGCTCGTGACCGTTTTGAGACGTTTCGGAGCAGTTTAGCTCGGCTATAGCCTATAGTATTACCTTAATAATACATCCCAACCTTATCTAGCGTCGCGTTCACCATAGTTTCACTCGGAACTTACAAATACGCATTAAAATTGATTTAATTACGAAATGGTTAATAGCAATTGTTTGGTGTTACAGTATAACTCGGTTAATATAGCCTCGGATATTGTCACATCTCGGTTATTATCACGGATTTCCAAAAAAATTATGTTTACACTCGCTTATTGTCGCGCTTTCCGTGATTTTTTTTGCCTTGCTTGAATTTATAGGCGCCGTAATTGTCGTGAAAGGAAAAATTGATGAAGTGTTTTCATTATGTTTGCCTCATTGAGTGTGACCAATCAAAGAAAAAGAGTCTTGTGTTGCTAAAGTATCTACATAATAGCTCTGTTTGGTGTTGATACAGAGTTTGCTGTTCCATGGTCCGATTTTTGCTACTGTTTGAGCCGGTCCTGCAAAATTAGAGGTCTGAGTATGAGATTCGGTTATTGTCACGACTCGGATAATATCACGTTTTACAATTTTCCCGAGGGTGTGACATTAACCAGGTTACACTGTACAATCATTTGTGTTACACTACAACCGTGGTAGCGATTAAGATATGTCTCACCTGCAATAAGGTTGTATAAATGAATGAGGCTAAAATGTTCCACTTTCAATCTTTTCTTGAATGCTGGACCAGAAGCAAAGAACGTAGCCTAACAGACAACAAAAAAGTTAAGAATCGATACAAAACATGTATTCTGTTATGAATAAAGCGGACTCAGGATGCTGACACAAAATTTCCTAGTTTAGTGGCACATAAAGACAGCTATACATTGATCAATGATTACTGTAAACAAACATTTACAGTCGAGCCTAGTTAGTATCTCCCTGTAAATAAAAGTAAAACATTCTATACCAATAAATGAGTTGGGACATAAAGGGGGTGAATTAATAGAGTCAGTGTCGCAAATGACATCTAAAAGCTAGTAAGGATAATAAGTAGTAGTCAGTGGAAGATGAAACTCGAAGGAGATATCTACTCACAACAGGAAAGACATCAGGAACAAACAAATGTGATTTAACTGGCTGAGCAAAAAATTTATCCGACTAGACAAGTCAATTTTTAATCAAATCCATATCTAATCCTTTGTTTTATGCTTTATTTATCTAATTTGACATTAGACAGTGCAAGTCAGTTGCAAGTAATATAACCTTCATTGCTTATAGCTACTGTTCCAGGCTATGACATTTCTGTTCAAAGTAATAGATGAAGCAGAGAGTAAACGTGCTTTCCAAAGTCAGAATAGCTTTTATTCTCGGGCAATTTCTTCATTGCCGTTTGAGGATCTGATATTTAAACTTACAGCGGTAGCAGGTGCCATATGTGGAGGTACTTTCAACGTATTAGTTTATTTGGTTGTATACCGTGAATAGGGTTTTCAGACCTCCGTTATTTCAAAAGTCGTTAAATATTACTTTATATCATATACAACATCAAACGTAGTGAAACTACATCACCTCATTTCACTTTGAATCATTAAACTCCTAAAAATTACTGAGGAATAAAGAACTTTTCAGAATTTTTGAGCTTTTCTGTATTTTGGGATTCATAGCATTTTGTTTATGTCCTTTATTTTTTTGCATTTGCTTCCAAACTCAAATGCGTGGAGTTAAGGTTCTTAAAACCCATGTCCTGCTCGTAAAACTATTTAAATGAAGACTTGAAGTAGCTTTATCAATTGCTGATTAGTTGCTTGCTGAGGACTATCTATTTGATTGGTTATTTATTGCTACTTTTGACTTGTTTCGAAAACGTATATACACGTCCATAGCAGGATAAGGGTTAATTCCTTGCAATATTGATTAATTTGTACTTTTAAACGTACTAATGTACGAAGTTATGATAGCTAATGTCACAGAACAAGCATGCATGGTATATTTATTGATTGCATTACTATACTTACTCTCATTTCAGGGTCAATGTTGTCATATCCGTGTGTTGCATAAAAGTTCGAGCAAGTTTCATTCCTGGATAATAAGACTGAATTTCAAAGAGAAACAGCTGCAAGCGTTACAAATGAAACTGAATTTAATATAGTAGCTACATTATTTCATGCAATATTGAGCAAACATGTAAATGTTGTCCTGTCTTACAAAACATCTAATGAATTCTGATTTCCATTCGAGCTATGAACGTTAAAGAAACGATTTATGGATTTCAAAAAACTGTAAGAAAGCTTACGAATATGCGAAGTCAAGATAGTGCAATATTAAATGTGCCTCAATTGTTAAATAACTTACACTTAGAAAACACATGCATTATGAGGCAATAGAAAGTTGACAAACTGATTTAGTTCTAGTAACAGGTTAGACAAATGTGACCCATTTCTAATTTTGAATTGCCGATAGCTGGGTGAGCTACAGCAGAAACATCATCGTATATCAAAAGCCAATAAAATGCAAGCCTTTTGAGTAAGTTTTACTTCTTTCTTGGGAATTTCTTGACAAATTTAAAGTAGCAGTGAACTTACATCTCAGTGAGTTGACAGCACACTCTTACCCAATGATCATATTCCAGCCAGATTCAGGAGCAAAGATCACATCTCCAATACGCCTTAAACAAAGAATAAAGTCTGTATTACCCCCCTAAAAGTGAGACAGACGGGCCTCATTGAATATATCACGTTAATGTTTAATTCCCTAGTCAAACTATAAATACCAATTAATTTATTCAAATACAAAATACACTTGCAAACAAACCTTGTTAACGAGACATCCAATCAAGAATGGTCATTTTATCACAACAGATATATTATTACTGCAGATAAGTAGTACAAACTCTAATGAAGATACATCGGAGATACAATGCTACATTCGGAAAAGTTGTACCTTGAATGAGTTAATTAAATTAAAACATTAATTAATTCAATTAATGTAGGAGTCGATGATGATTTTAGGTTCAGAGCAGATATTTTTATTAAGTACCTTGTACATCATGTAAATGTGGATAGATCTCATCATATAAAGGCATCAATTAAAAATTCTTAAATTTTCCGAAAAGGTATTGTGTATTACCAAAAATAGGAGAAAATACAGAAATCAATAAGCAGATTTCACTATGAGGCACATAAATTTACTTTTCAAAGTGTCGCTTGCCTTTGAAGAAAAACATTGCTGGCACAAGCTTGGATTGGCTTCACAACTGCCGATCTTCTATTTGATTAAATCAACTTAGTGCCTTAAGCCGCAGGCCCAACATTTCCTTGGCAACAATCCTCCACCCTGACCACCAACCGAGCGAGCCATATCGCCAAGGAGGAGCACTGCGGACAACATACACCGAAATGATTCAAGAAGATGTCGCGTCATTGGGCCTGTCTCCTCGCAGCTACACTTGCGCAGCCAAGGATCGCAGCCGATGGGCGAACTTAGTTCACGGCAGCAGATGAGGGACGATTATTTTACGAAAGCACTCCTCTCCTCTCGGATGCTAAATTTTCGTATACATTACAGTGCCTTACAAATTAGACCATCGGCCCTAACATACAAACAATACAGATTTCACCTCTTAGAAGTCCTTGCTGACGGATATATTACTGATTAAAGGATGTTGCAATACAGCTCTGGGTGTATCCGTACGGACTACATCATCATCGTTGTCGTTATAGCACTGATTCTAATTACGTCATTATGTCAATGTTTATGGACAAACAGAACGCATTTGCATGCCATTCCTAACTGCCCTGTTCATCTTCTAGTGTAATGTAACTTCCAACCGAGCAGGGACTTTGAGCTCTGGAGGCCGAATGAAGTTTCTATTGTCCGTAGAAATTGACACAATGACGTAATTTGCAATCAGTGCTATGACAACCAACATCATCGACAGCAGCAGAAATGATTCATATATTCTTAACAAGTACTATAGAAAAATAGGAGCTTGTATGAAACAATTAATCTGTATACAATGTATACATGTAAATAAGTAAAATGTTAATGTAAAGCTGTCAGACATTACTTGCTGTTAGCGTAGTGCCAACGGATAGGTGACTCGCCATCAGCCGTTGAATAAGTCCAAAGCTCTTTCATTTTGCACTACACACAACAACAGGAGAAACACAATACAATGCTCTAATGGTGCCTTCTAAATCACACAGAAGTCGACAAACTGTAACAAGAATAACACGACACGGATCAAGTCTACATAATTAGATGTTCAAAGAATATATTTCACCCACTTTCACCGTAGACAGTTTACACAGTGATACATGGTTATAATTAGTATAATTCATGCGATTCAATCGGAAATAGTTCAATTTACGTATCACCACATCAGTAGATAGATAGATAGTTTATTTCACATCACGTAGGAGGAAATGTAAGACAACGTAAGAAAATAAAACAGCATTAGGAAATACATTAAAAAAACATTATGTCGGGTCGCGTAAGGAGTCAGAGATCAGATGTTGTCTCTACTCACAATCAAAGTTGTATTATCACAGACAAACACTTCCTTTCATAAACTAGCATCATATGATTTACAAACTACATATTTACCAATGATTATAAAATGAACCTTATTTCAGGAAATTAAACAATAGCGTAACCAGATCAGCTGACGAAGAGATTAAAGAATTGCTAACATCGCGAGATTATTTACAAGGCATGACGTAGAGATTAAATTACAACAGCAGATGTAGACAATTACAAGGTGACTATAAATGTCATAATTACGTCACCTGTAGAAATACCACATATTATATGATCAAGGATACCCTCTCAGCATGCATTTATTGGTTGTTCATTTGGGAGCCCTTAGATTTAGCAGAGGGGATTAATTAGGTAGTTAAGAGAGTTTCACTATAATAGTTAAAATTGCACAACAGAATGAGGATATCTAATTCAAAATTTACTATTCATGTATATGGCTATTAAAAAAATAAAATAAAGAAGAGATAACAAAGGACAAGAGAGGACTGGTGAGCAGTAAAGGACAAAAAGGAGTCAGGTGTACGCATAGCTGGCAGTTCTTTACCGTGCAACATTCATCATAGTTTTGAAGAAACTTTTTTATATTTAGGATATTAATGAAACTACACTTTTTAAATGAAGTTTTCCTGGTTCATTCCACTTATATCATGCATGATTTCACAACATGATAAAACAGTCATTAAACCAACCTGTGTATCCAACAGCACAGCATCTTTTTCACCTATAATAGGAA
>OFHS01005182.1:1812-12298 GCA_900245855.1 Calvadosia cruxmelitensis
ATCCGGTCCCGGCTCTTTTCCGGGGACTGACATGTCGCCGGTTTCATTGTATAGCCGTCCTTTGTATTATTATGTGTGTCCGTAATTAGGAATGCATTGTCACATTGTTAAACCGTAACTATAAATAATTATGTATCTGTAAACCGTTCTCCTTCTCTTGCCTGAAGATGACATGTTGAAAATATGTCGAAGCGTTGCAACACACTGTGTTTTTATCGCTTATTTTTATTGTGAATTTAATAATTAACTTGGATAATTTTAATAAAGTAATTAATAATTTAGTTTTATTATTAGTAGTAGTAGTAAATAATTTTACTGATATGTAATACAACTATACATGTCCACACGGCAAGCTCCCTTACCTAAATCCGTTTGGATATTACCTTTGTTTCTTACAGACATAGATCAAATTTGGAGAAGGTGAGTCTTCTTAGAAAATCTTTATAGACTGTAGCCGTCAGTATGAGGGGTTAGCAAGAGATTAAACGCACAACCAACATCCCGCATATTCTACATTATATTCAAGGTATATCGCTAAACAGTTTCCATTAGGTATGCAGGAAAGTTAAAAAAACTAAAAGTGTATTTTAGAGCTAAATCTCGTTAAAATTAGATTTCCTTCTTAGGCAGATATTATTGCTTATTAACTGATGAAAATTTGCTTTAAAAATAGGAGCAAAATAATTCAAATGAAGATTCAAGTAAAATTTACTCTGGACTTGAAAGATGGTATCCATAAGAAGCATTCCATAACGCTAATTTTCATATTTTGATAAATATAATCACTTTTATTTTAACGCAAGTACATTTGTTCAACGACAAGCTAGACATTCTTACTTCAAATCCATTAAATATTCCTTCTGTTTTCCTAAGGCTCGTCTTAGCACGTTCTAAAACAATTATTATATCGTCTCAGTAATGATGACTATGAGGATGGATTATTAGCTGTGATTCAGATCCCTATGTGATATTTACATGTTATTATTATTTTTGTTTGAAATTGCAGTCGACGGTCAGTGGGGACCATGGCCTGAGTGGTCTACATGTGACGTCACTTGTGGCCTTGGAATAAAAACCAGAAAACGTTTTTGCGACTCTCCACCTCCAGAAAATGGTGGAGCGGCATGCACTGATACTGATTTTCAGGGAGAAAGCTGCTACGCACCACCATGCCCAGGTATGGTACAAAACTAGGATTCCTACGAGAAATTCTCATTTCGAGGAGTATAATCATTCGTGTTGTAACACAGCTATGCTTGTCCTCACGGCAAGCTACAAATTCTTACTCCAAATACGTTGAATATCCCTTCGATATAGTTACAGATAGGTCATACTTGGAGAATATTAGTGAAATAAGTCTTTAGAACATATTGTATAGCGACCTTTGAATGTAGACACCAAAGAACAGAACCAGATTTGAAGGAATTTATATGTGCATTTGACAACTTCATTATCAAGGAAAGAGGAGAAAAAATGTCACGTTCCTATTTGATTCAAAGGATAAGCATGTCTGTGCAGAGAGGGAACGCTGCCAGTATTTTAGGGACCCTGTCAAACAGACGTTGTTTGTCAACTTTTCTACAGTGAAACCTCGTTAATATCACTATGTTTTTCCTGTCAAAAATCGTGATAATAAGCGGGTCGTGATGCTAAGCGAGTACAAATAATTGATTCAGACAGAGCTTGGTTCTCAAACTGAAGTGATATTAAGCGGGTTGTGATATTAACCGAGGTGATATTAACCGGGTTACACAGTATTATAAATGTAAGTATTATAGCCATTAAATTTGATAATCCTAAGAATAGGCCTGTTTTAGCTGTAATAATTATTTGCTTGAATATTGAAGTAACAAAATTCATATTAACATTAAAATTTATCAAAGGTTGAGTTTTTATCTAGTTTTTATAATTAAAAGTATAATTAAAATGTATATTTAGTTGGAAATATTGAATGAGAATAAAGGGTACTTGGTTTCGAAAAAACAATTTTAGTAAAGATTAGTTGTATAAAATAAAGCAATGTTTGCAACTTTGCAAAGTATTTGTTCCAAAGATCAACTTTTATTCGCATAAAGAGATATCTATTTTGTCATTTCTCATATGTAAGCTACCAGAATGCAGTACAATAAAGTAAGCATGAAGATTTAGATAGTGTTTGACAGCTAAAAGACTGCACCGCAAAAAATAGAAGTCTCATTTTAAGAACAAAATTTCTCATTTCAAGAAATATAATAGTAAACAATAATAATTTATAGTAAATTAATAGTTATTAAAATTACTAATTTATAGTAAACAAATAGTTTTTCATGATGTAAGCTATAAATTACTAAGTCAAATATGAATATTGATATTGTTCTTTCACAGAAAAAGTCTTATTTTAATAAAATTGATACTTGAAGCAAGAAAACAATTCTTGTCTAGAACATATTTTTTCTGTGCGTCTAGTTAAATTTTTGTCAATGGTTTGTGCTATATTTTTGTCGATTGCATTGAGGTCAGTATTTAAAAGCAATACACTGCAACATCGAGCTAACAACACATATAAAACTTTGAGTTTGATCCAGCCAGTCTGAGAAATATTTATTTTTATTGAGATGCAGTATACAAAGTAATTGGATCGTTGATTGTAACTTGTTCTCAAATGACATCTTCTGCCAGAATACTTTTATCATATTTCCTTTGCAGTACCTCTACCGTATTTTACAACTCAAACATATGGTGAGTGAAACTTCAGTGCATTGCACAAATCTTAATAATAACCTAATCGCGAAATCCGCCATGCGCAGTTCCACTGCATGTCGGTATATATTATTATATTTAATTACAGTAAAACAATATGTACATTTTCTTAAAAATTGTACTATATAGAAGGTTAAAAACTGTCAGATGACCCACTTTTGGGCAAGTTCGTGCAAATAGCGCACGGCGCCAAGCTGATCTGGTGATTTGGAATCAATAAAAAGTCTGTCTAAGAACGTTTTAGTATTTCCTTGTCCTTTGCGAAGGAGAGCTGAGGGACGCCAAGTCAAAACTTTGTGTATTGGCTGTGGGCAATAGCATGCTGATCGTAGGACATTCCCTGCCAATTTCAGGCGTTGCTGGCAGAGGATACGGCTCGGTGGGCTCAACCCAGCGCGAGCGTCAGATCTGTGTTGCTGATTGTGGCCGGCCAGTGTATCTTGTGAGCTGCTCGGAGGAGGCTTGCGTGGCTTGCATCAATTTCCTTTTCGAAAGAATCTGTGACCGTCTTGGTGTATGCGTTATACAGCAAAACGGTCTCGATCACCGACGCAAACAGATTGGCTCGTGGGTTGTCTGTCAGAGCGTAGGAATTGAGGACAGGCTGCAGCGTGTGTAGTGCGCTTCATGCTAACGCTCGGCGCCTAGAGAAATTGTCGTGTGAGCTAGGCACAGAGCCACTAAGGTAAGTGAACCGCGTGCAGCGAGGGGAGTATTGTGTCTTCTGCACCGCTATTGCCCATGCACGTGATGCTAACGTCAAGGCTTTCGGGAATGGTGATGACCTCTGTTTTGTTGGCGTTTAAGGGGTGGACGGAGAAAAATTTGTAACAGGTGCACTCGGCGAGGGATCTGGGGCCTGCCGTAAGGCCCCAGGGGGGACAGGGGGCGGAGCTCCCGGAAATTTTTTAGATATTGAGGACTCTCACCAGCCAAAATGCAAGCAGTTGACAAATAGCAGCAAAATGTATCAAAACGTCTAGCTCCAGGAATGTTTCAAGGCTTCTGTAGCTAGCAAGCAATTGCTGTGTCTTGTGACAAGGTTAATTTCCCACAGAAAGTGGTACAAAGCAGCGACAGCGGCGATCGAAACAACTTATCAAAAGGGCAGTTCTGCAATTCTGCCTGTGCTACCGAAACAAACATACGGTGTGCAGAACGTTCCGTCTAAATACTTTGATTAAGCAAGTCAGGAATGCTTGGAAAGCCACCCAAATACAAACCTCCGAGCTATCCCATCAGTTTCAAACTTTCTAAGGTCGCAAGAAAAACAAACGGAGCGCCTCTGGCTTCTAAACATTCAACAAAATTTCCCATTTTTCGGGGCAGATAAAAACACGCCGATGTCGAATTTCAAGCATTCTTCGATGCTGCAGATCAGTTTTCCACTGCTGTCGTTAGCAGCCATTTCACTGGCACAAAGAAGATCAACCAAATTTGCAACGAACGCTCATGCTCAGCAGACAAGTCAAGTAATTCGAGAATCGAGATCGTGCCGTTTGTTGTGAAACCGAGGTGGGTTCGTGTAAGGACGAAACGTTTGTTGTAGAACGCGTAACTCAGAAAGGTGCATCGGAGGTGCACAGGCAGAGAGACGAGATGAAGAACAATGCAAACGACTTGTCTTTGGCCAATAGAACGAAAGCATTCTGAACGCAGATACGAGGCGACAGGTGCACAATCTTGGTGCACCGGTGCACAAAACAATAGCAACGGGTGCACTTGCGGAAGCTCTGATGGGACTCGAAGCGCTTCTACTGGTACTCCGTCCAGGCCCACTGCTTTCCCGCTGGCCAATTCATTTGCTAGAGTAATCACTCCTTCCTGCGTGACTGGGCCAGTGTTGAAGTCCTCCGGAGATGGCAGTTTCACGTCTTCATGCAGACTGATGTCGACTGTTGGTGGGGCGGGAGCGTTAACAATCTCTGAAAAGAAATCCTTCAGCTCGTTGCGCCTTTCTTCCGGTGTGTCTCCTGCCAGGTTGAGCGATGTTCTCTTTCTTCATCCTGTGAGCTGATTGATGGCAGACCAGGCTGCATGGCCTTTTGCTTCGTGGTTAGCCGCTGCCATTGATTTGACGACTTCATCAGTAGCTGCTTTTCTTTTCTCTGCATAAATGTTGTCTAATTCTGTAGTTGCTAGTTGGGCCTCTTCCTCTTTGCCACATCGGTGTAGTCGTTCAACTCTTTTCCGTACCCATTTCACCTCTTTATCATCTTCCCATACCACCCTACGGCTTGATGTTGGTTTAACGAGAGGGATAGTGTGCACGGCAGCTTTATCTATGGCAGAAGCGATGTCTCCGTAACTCAGGTTTTCTTCGTTTTCGAGAGCTTCTCTGAATGCACGAGCAAATTGACAGCGTGTGCTCTTCTGGCCGAGGCTCTGGAAGTGCCGCCTGGGCTTTGACTTTGGTGGTCTGAAGAGTGAATCTTTGAGCTTGACCCGGCAGTATAGTAGCTTGTGGTCAGATTTTAAGCATAGACATTTTACAGTGTCACATTTCGTAATTCTTGATCTCTCCTTGTGGCGGATTAGAATAGGGTCTAGTTGTGCTAGTCTCCTTGTTCCGTTGCGCTTGCAGCTTTGATTCAATTTCCTTCTCTTGCAGCCTACGACAGTTGCTAGTTGATACGTTGTCTTTCGGAATAAGGTGTTAGCAGACACGAGGTCATGCAGTGCTACGAAGTCGACCAGGTTGTCAGTGTTGGCATTCTCGCAAGGCAGCGTGTACCGGGCTCTGTTGCTTCTCCTCATCACTGCGTTAAGGTCACCAAGAATGATAGTGGTGTCTCCCTGGGCAAGTTCATCCAGTTGCCCGGACAGGTGGCCAAAGAAGTCACGGGAGTAATCTGGATGTGCAGTGGTTAGTGCGTATACGCAAAACAGGTGAGAGTTCCTCTTCTTCAGCTTGATGTCCACGCGAAGAACAAGCTATGACAGACTTTGGATTATGACTTTCTGTTGCAGTCGTGGACTCACTATAACTTCCACTCCCCCGTTACCGGCAGGATCTGCAGATGTGTAATGCGGGTTCCCAGATCTTCTTGCTGAATTTCCGGTTCAGCCACAATTGAAATTTCTCGTAGCATGAGGATGTCCAGAGACATACTGCTTGCCAGCTGTGCAGCCATTCCTCTTCTCCATTGGGCCTTCAGGGTTCGGAAATTTAGTAATCCAATCATAAGCTGATGTTGATGGTCATCTGGTATAACTGGGGCTCGAAGGTGTTGATGAGCCTCTAGGTCCCCGGCGCCACTCGGAAGATCCTCTTTGGGCGTGGCAGGTAGGTATTTGTTCTGCGGGAATCCGCCTGCATCTCCTCCTCCCTGCACCGCTTCACAAACTGCATTGTTTCTGTTCACAAAGCCAATAAGGGACATACATCTGTGGTCATTGTTCTTCTTGTTTGCTGTTGTGCTTTCGTCAAGCTTGATGGGATCCGATGGAGTAGGGTTACATTTTCTGCACTTTCTCCCCGCTCTTTTCCCTCTTGCCCTCAACTTTCTCTTTGGTGCTTGCAGAGCCTGAAGTTGTGGTGATGTAAGAGCATGACGGAGTAGCATAAGGGCGTCCCGGCTCTATGTGATAAATGATGAGCTGTTGTTGTCGCTCTCCATTCCAAGCAAGGAACTCCTTGACTGTGTCTTTGCATTCAAGAGGGATCGGCGGGCGATTCTGCGTTCTCTCCTCGCAGAAATGGCATTAGGAGTGCGAAAACCACGCTTGCATTGACGAACTCTAGCATCAGTTGACATGTTGTTACCGCAGGCAGCCTAAAAGGCGCGCGAGGAGAACAAATGAACCGACACCAGGTTGGAGCGTCGAAAACACGTCCGCACCTGGTGACACCACAGCAAGAACTATCGGTAAATAATGTCGGTATATAAGTACGTTGATCTTTGCCAAAGGTGAAGACATCAGAAAATTGCTTTGTTTGAAACGCAATCAGCAGTATTCTTTTCAATGATGGTCAATTTCAGGAATTGTTCTTGACTGTCAAAATTGTAGACTTCAGCTCAAAACCACGTGCCTGAAAACAAATGTATCCCGTCATGCATTGGGACTGCGCTTGGTCCATTCCGTCCCTTGATCCGATTTAACTGCAAGCTATCTGTTTTTCAGGTGATGTAGCACACGCAATCGTACAATGTGCTATTGGTGATGGAACATTAGCAGCAATCAATCCACAAAATATTGACCCTGATCTTGCTGACGGGATGGAGCAAATCGGTACATATTACTTTGCTCAGTGCAGTGCTGGAGGGGTAAGTTGGTTACGTATATATTTGCTCTACTAAGTAAACTAATAATGCGCTCAGTGGAAGCTCGTTCGGCTACTGTTCTCCAATCACATTGAAGGCAGCTTCAAAGCATGCAATGTTTGCGCATGGAACACAATCTACATGTTGCTTATTGGCTCTATCTATTGGTACGAGACCTATAGAATAATACTCTACAGATGCAAGTTAATCAAAAACAGGGATTGTTTTAATATGAAAGATAAAATTGTTTGCCCCAATGAGGGGCATGGCTGTATGTGAAGGTAGTTGTACTGCAGCTGCCTCGGAGGATGTTACAAGAGTGGCCAAGATGTAATCAGTAAAATCATTGGTTACAAATTTAATGTATTAGTAGGGTACCTTGATTCTATGGGTGGTCAAAGACAGAGAGAGACTGAGAGACTGGGTGATGCTAGTTAAACTGTTATGACTAGTCTTGAAAAGCAATGTCAGCATCCTTAATATATATATAACAATAGAGCTTGGTGCAACGTAAAGCTAACATCTGCTTACATTGCAATATAGAGTGTTCGATTTACATGTGCGAAGCATTGAATAATGTCGTGGCACGCCCGGAGACAATAACCACGACGAGCTTTATATCTAGCAACTTCTCATGACGAGGACACGAACAGAACAAAATTACGTTACAGAATACAGTGACCATAGGCTACGACATAACAGCATGACATAATTAACACCAAGGAGATTAACACAGGAGAACAATATACAGGAAGATAACCGGAAACATGACAGCCAATATGTGTGACGAGAACAGGAACTACAATGCCACCACCAATCAATTGTTTGCTCAAGGACAATGAAATTAACTCCGTTACTTCGAATTTCACGCAAGGGCGTTCATCAAACCATACAAGGTGCTACCACAATACTGTTCAACTGTAAATTTGCAGTCATGGACAATGCTCTTCTAATACCTATACTGATTGATGCAGTAAAAAATATGAAGACTTGAGTATATTGACTACAGTATTATATATACAATCGGTCATGAAATTCATGTAACAAAGGAAAAAGTAAAAGTTTCATCAAGGCACAGTACAATTATTCCGTGGCTAATATGATCAAGTATGTTTAACATAAGCAGACAAAGTACCATGACTATTACATAAACTATTTCATTTTGAAATTGATTTCCAGGATGCTAATTACTGCTACTGCGAACCTGGCATGACCACATCTATTTACAAGCATAACGATGGACGTGTATTAGGTGAATGTAACAGTGAAACAAGCAGTCAATTGGCTATCTGCTACAAGGCTTAACTTGAAACATCTGTTCCGTGGCCTCAATTGCTGTTTGCCTTAGTTTTCAACTATAACCAAAGACCTGTGAGAAGCATTCAAGCTGTTCTTACATCTTCGCAAAACAGAGGCGAGAGAAGAGATACTGAAGTTTACTCACCAGATCCAGTAAGTAAGACAGGATGTATAAGGATAACGTTGAACAAGCGAAAGCAACATGTCGATCTTATTACATTCCTTATAGCGGATTCTGTATAAAAACCACGTAAATCAGGCTTTATAAACACGATTGTGTGTAAGTTACTGTTACTTGAAAGCTCAGTTAGACGTATGCGAAAATGTATTTAAAATGTAGTCTTATAACAGCTTCAACATTAAGTTAGATTTCTTTCAAAACATTGTTGGATGTAAAATCATAACTATACGTCAACATTTGTAGGGTTCAAAGCAAAAGTTTGTAAATAGTCAAGGCCTAAGTGATTCGCAGACATTTATATAGACACTGCGCGTAAAAAATAATATCTGGTTCATAGGTCTAATTACTTGTATTTCACATGATATATAATAGTTTGCAACAAATAACATGTATCAAACCCAATACAATGTATACTTGTTGTGTTTCCTCTTTGATGTAAGGTTACCACTGGATTTCAATCTACAAACAATTTTCATAGAAAACCAAGGTTGCGAAAAATCAAACCGGCATTTCGACTGTAGGTTCTGACGCTATGTAAGAAAACAACGACTGCCGACCAAAGGATGCTTAGCTTGAACTGCTCTGTGATTCCACTTCATACTTGAAATCTGCTCAAGATATATCGTAAATAGTCTTAACATTCACTAGCACCAGGACGTAGGGTGAATAAAGTAATGTGTCGAGTGTCTTGCTTGGAAATTAGACGTCTTGGACTGTTTCTTGTAGCATAAGACTCTAGCATAAGACTAGAATCAAATATCCCAGTTTTTTGTAGAGAAACATGTATCCCAACTTCGTGGTAATCAAATGGAAACACATTATGTATTATCCAATCGATAGTATTTACAGCTGAGTAACGATGTAACTTGTGTTAAAACTCACATAACTGTACTCTTTGATTGTCGTCGGACCGTACATACTGTGCGATCGTACAAGAATGACGAATGCGCTTTGTCGGGCTCATCCTCCTCTCGAAGGACACAACGCCCCAACCGCTAAACAATTTATTGGGCTGGAAGCTGTGGAATATACAGGTTGTAGATGTGTAGATCGAAGACAGAGGCAAGTGGATGTAGTTGAGTATATAATTGTGGCAGATACTACGGAGGGTAGCCAGCCCGTCCGAAGGCTCAAGAGTATAGATTGCAAGAGAGTTAACATTACGAAATACAAGGCATTTATAGCGACTGACGGAGGGCGCTGATTGGCGGTCTGTGTTGTGACGTAAATGCTTGATGAGACCGCCACAAACCCATCGGAAATGCTTCGTCGTGGCTTTCGACAGACTGTTTCGCCCAGTAATTTTTTGTATCGTGATTTCAATGGTAGTGATATGTCTGTTGCATGTAACCTTAAACAGTACTAATCAAATTGTCGAAGTTGTGTGTGCAAGAGGAAGAATGGGTTGTTCCCATGACCAACACTGTCCATAATAACTTTAAATATATAGTGATTTCCCTGCAGAGTTACAAAGGAGAGACAACGAAAATGAAAGTCCAGGTAACGGCCGTCAATGAGTTCCTGTATCGTGTCATTATATATGTTGTTTAATTATGAGAACTCTGTTGGTCATGAACATAGCGAGGCCGACGGTAATTGAATCCTCGATCAGCCACAGCATGCACAAGTGCAGTCTTGAGATTTGAATGAATGAATGAATGAATGTCAATTTATTTAACGAGGGTAGCCCAATAAGCCAATGGCTTGTCTCCCTTGGGGCCCTCGACAATTAAAAACACAGATGACAACGAATATAAATGTTGGCTGGCNGAAAATGCGGTAGGGGTGGCTTCAGACGGGGGCTAGGGGAGCTGTAGCGCCCGTCGGGGAAACCTAGCCTAGCATCGGGGAATCTGGAGCTGCTCTGTCGGGGAAAGTTAACCTCGTAATGTGACAAGCTCGGTCACAATTCCGTTTATGCCGGCCATCGCGTTGGATAAATCCAGATAATGAGCTCATTGCGGCTTATTTTGAGGCTCAGAAATGTGAATTTGGTACTGAC